>JAPSES010027174.1:0-13016 GCA_029822895.1 Maxillicosta whitleyi
CTGGTGTGTCCACACATACCACACCATGTTTCTGTTCAAACTCTTCTTCTTCTCTTGTTCTAACGTTCGTCCACATCTGTTTGTTTTTTTTAGTCACATGACTGTATTTGTATAAAAAGGTCTTTTCGTTGTAGTTTTGTTTAATAGAACAATTTAACAAACACTGACACGGAAAAAACGAGAGATTTGGCAAAATTGTCGTTTATCCATCTGGTAAATTTTTACGTTCACGTTATATTTGTGATATTTGAGGTTTAATGGAAAAGTGACTAATGTTATTACACATGTTATTATCAGCGGCGCCTGGGAAACGACTTTTTCACGAGGTGCAGGATGTGAGTTATTTTTCAGCTGCACTATCATCACAGTCACGTTTACTTCAGTTTTCTCTGTTCTGATATAATTCACTCTGAGTTTTTTATTAACGTATACACAGGTGTCAAACATGCGTCCTGGGGGGCAAGACTTTTACATTTACAGACGAGCCTTTAATTAAAAATGTGAATAACCTGAACAAATATGAACAACCTGAAATGTTTTAATAGAAGTACGTCTAATTTTAATAATAATCTGCCTGTTTTGTGTATTTGTAGATCCACTGTAAGTGTCCTGTAACATGTATAAATAATAAACTAGGTGTAATATTGTTAAAATTGCACTTACTTTTCTTAAGACATTTCCGATTCGTATTTTTAAGGAGGTTTTGTCGATGTAAACACTTTAATGGTGTCATTTTTATTGAACTTTGACTTCCTTCACTGTTTTACACTATTGTCCTGGTTCGGCCCGCTTCAGATCATATCGGGGCAAATGTGACCCTTGAACTAAAATAGTACAAAAGTAATGAACAAATAGAAAAATACATGATTTACACTGAAAAAATGCAAAATACAGAGGAAAATATGATAATAAATGATGATAAATCACTGAGGAAAGACGTGTTAATTTGAAAGTCGCCATAAAAACAGCCTTTGCTCACATTTGGACGTTCAAGTGGATGAACACACCGGGTTTATTTTGTTCAGTTAATGACAGATTTGACTCTTTTTTTTCAGTTTTCGACTTTTTGATGAAATAACCTTTTGACTTTACTCTGAGACTTTATGAACATCTACAAGATCAGTGAATTAAATATAGAAAAAAAAAAGATTTACACTGAAAAAAACAAACAAAATATGATAATAAATGGTGATGAATCACTCAAGAAAGTTTAGATTGATTCAAAGGTTCATGTGTGAACGTCCATAAAAGCATCTGTGGGTGTTTACGGGTTCAAAACAGTCCGACCTGGACCTGTTCTCCACCTTTTCCTGGGTTCCGTCCCAGGAGGAACTCCGCTGACAGTTCCCTGGACAGTGCAGAATGCCAAAGCAGCATGCATATGTATGTCCGGCCTGTTTAGGCATTCAGCAGCTGTGACCCCCCCCCCCCCCACCACCACCAACACTACCAGCTGATGGAGGACGCTGCAGAGGAAATCCATATCTGGTCTCTTCCATCCCTGCATGTGTTTGTAAAAGAGTCTGTAGCTTCATCCATTATTCACAGTGTCACCTGCACGCGCCTCAAACGCACGCGCCTCAAACACACACGCCTCAAACGCACGCGCCTCAAACACACGCTTCATGGAATCTGAAAGTTTGTGCTGGAAAAGTCAGAGCTGATCCTAATCGTTCCATTTAGATGGAAGATCCTTTTGTACAGTGGTGGAATGTAACTAAGTATTTTTACTTTGTTACTGTACTTAAGTAGTGTATTTATACTTTACTTTAAGTGTTCCGTCCAAAGGGTCCAGTCCTTAATGTGGGATAAATATGTCAAATACAAGAATCAAACTGAAGATCTTAACATTCACAGACGTTAAAATCATTTTAGTTCAAGTTTCACACACAGAACGATGTCATTTAAAGTGGATCAGATCTGAAAACTCCAATGTTTATTTTGTTTTGGAGTAAATTAGTGTTTATTTTATGACGTTTATTGACTTTTTTTTATTGGACATAATTGTATTTGATATTTTAAGTATGATAAGTATAAGTATAATATAATAATTAGTATAAATAAAGACACTTGTGTAGCTTGACAAATACATTTTAGCTCCTTGGAATCACACATAAATTACTGCTGTAAAAAATAATAATAATAATAATAATAATAATAATAATAATAATAATAATAATCATAATAATAATAATAAAGCTAATGATGAATGAGACATCATGTTTAATATAAAATTAAAAATAACCAGGTGCACTCTGGAACTGTACATGCATTTTACTTGTTTGTATTATTATTGACCTGTTTTAATATTTTCTTTCTTGTTCTGTGTGTTTTGTTTCTATGGCCTTTTTTTTTTTTTCTCTATGGCTTGTGTTTGTTTATTGTGTCCAGTGTAAATCTTTCTTTTATGAACAAATTACATGAAATTCTAAAAGTTGTATTTGTTAAATGTTGAAACACTCAACAAAATAAAGTTTAAAATAAATGAAATAAAGCTAATGTGGTTTGGACATAACTCATAAATAAGCGTTTTATATATATATAAAATCAAGCCTTATCTGCACGTTTATTGTTGTATAAATTGTTGTATATGTGTGATATTTTCAACAGTCTATGAATATGACACTCACAATAAAAAGGACTTAATATTTACTTAAATACATTTTTATTCTATTTATAATTTTTTTTACCATTAAAATATGCATTTTCTATTTTATTACATCATTTTATTGAAAATAAATAATAAATGAAAAAAAAAACAAACAAGTTGACACCATAATAAAAAATGTGTGTAAACAATGATCTTCATCCTTTATTCAGTGACTGTGGTTCTGGTCCTGTGTGTGCTCTGGTACCAGACTGGTACCAGACTGACCCCTGCTGGTCACAGTGTGTAACATCAATAAGACAAAAAAAAAAAACAAAAAAACCCCACTTTAAATGAAACCAAACATTTAGGGTTTTGATCCTAGTTTATCAGATTATTTGGATGGATTTGTGTAGATATTTTTCTAAAAACTGAAACAGTAATAATGTATAAAAACACCAGTTCAACCAGTCTGTTCACAGCACACATTCAAACAAAAAAAATAAATAATTACCCCTCATTCCTTTCACATGGCTTCCAGGTTCCGTTTTCCAGACCTAAAACTATCCATGTGTCGATTCTCTACATCCAACATTTCCGTAGTGATTTTTCACCATTTATTATAACATCATCATCCTCTGATTTGATCATTTTTCAGTGCAAATCATATGTTTTATTAAACTCGATTCATGTGATGATCATAAAAGCTCAGAGTAAGTTCAAAGGTTATTTAATCAAACCTGAAAGAAACAGTGACTCTTTCATTAAATTATATCATTAACTGAACTTAAACCCGGTGCGTCATTGATCCAACTCCACGGGTTTTACTGGAGAATCAATGCTGTAGAAGATGACAGTGTTTCCATGGTAACTACGGAGCCTCTGAACGTCCAAATACGGTCACATCTGACGACCATGAAAAGATGTAGAACTGTATTTGAGTTTACTCCAGAATGAAGCAGAAAACAGCAGAACAGGAGCCAGGTTCAGAACGTCCTTGTGGTTTCAGCTGTTCCGTTCTTACGGTCACAGGTTTGACGACGCGCCGCTCACTGAAGCGCCAGCGTGTCCTGGATGGTCCGTGGAAGACGCTCACAGGCCTGAGACACACAAGCCTCCGACAGCAAACCGACCAACACGGCCGTGACAGCGGTGCGTCTGCTGCTGTTCAGGATCACTACAGGAAGAGACAAGAGCGGTTAAGCCTAAGTCCAAACGGACCAGAACACCAGACGGTTCTGTAAACAAATGAAAGAAACCACGAAATCATGTGGGGTTTTTTTACCTCATTGGTTTTTCTATTATTTTCACTTTTAACTGAATTTTCAAGATAAACATTAAACACTAATTTATTTTCGACGCACTCCACCCACGCGTCCAAAAGAGTTTTTAGTCGACAATAAAGCACATGGATAATAAAAGCTGTTTTATTTACTTTATTTATTTATTTTATTTTATTTATTTACATGTTAACAGAGAAATAACAGAAGCCAAAACTCCATATTTGACTAAATTCATCATGATAATATTTAAAATTTGCTAATTATTTGCAGATGTTCTTTGTTGGGTTTAGAAGACAGTACTTTTGTTTATTTTACTTTTTTCTTTTCTTTTTCTTATCACTCTAAAAGTGTGAGTGTGCGTTTTCTTCCTGTTCGTGCTGTATTTGTTTATATTGTATGTAAACATGTATTATAATGTGTTTTTATGATCAAATTTTACTTATTTTAAACAAAATATATTCCACATAGCTTGTTGTACATCCAATATTAGATATTATTATGTGTTGTATATGTATTATGTAAATACTTTTGGCTTCTGTCTGGTAGTTTAGTTCAGTTTATCCATGAAAGAGTCACTACATTTGTCAACATTGATTGAATGTTTTAATAACATGATAAGTGTAGTGGCTTTAGCTTTAGCTCAGGGCTTTCAAACTCATGTTAGTTCAATTCCACATACAGCCAAATATGGTATTAAGTGGGCGGGGCCAGTAAAATCATATAAATAACAGAATAGAAGAACTTTTGAGAGAAAAAAGTAAAACTCCTCAATGGAAATATTTACATCTACACATGAACAACCGGAAAATTACAGTAAGATAAGTGTAAAGTGAACAATATTAGGCTTTAGTTCATATCATTTATATGTGAATCACAACGTACGGATCACAGTGGATCAACAAAAACAACTGTTATTAGGATAAACATTATATTGATTAGTAATATTGATACTTTCTATGCTTATTTTGTTCATATTTATGTTTTTTTTTGTTTGTTTTGATGCCAGTGTTGTTCATTGTTATTATTTTTCTGTTCATTTTACTCATCCACTACACGTTTGTCGTTGTATCCAACCTCGCCAAACGACATCCCGCTCTCGTACCTCTGATGGCCTGTGAGTTCGACATCAGCACAAACAGCTTGATGAGGCCGAGGCAGAGCGGCGAGTAGTCGTGTTCCCAGATGACGGTGGGAATGAGGAGGACTTTTCCGTAGCAGGACAGCAGCAGCGCCCTGAGGAGCAGCCAGAGCTCAACGGTCCCGCCCTTTAGACGAACCACAACCAACCACAGACACAGTAGCACGCCGCCGCAGAACGCCGCCAGCTCTGGAACACAAACATGAACCTGATGTCAGTCCATCTGAAACGGCTCATGGGTGGGTTTCACACCCCAATATTTATACAATAAACATCCCATATTCACTGTTTCAGACCTCAAATGTAAGAATGTTCTGCCTTATTTTAGTATTTTTTTTTTAATTGTAGGACTTCTATCCTACACGTGGTTCAAAACAAACAACATAAATATAACATAAGATCAGACTTTATTGATCCCACCATGGGGAAATTTAACAGTTAACATCACTAATGCACTGTACAA
Source organism: Maxillicosta whitleyi (assembly GCA_029822895.1). NCBI lineage: Eukaryota > Metazoa > Chordata > Actinopteri > Perciformes > Neosebastidae > Maxillicosta > Maxillicosta whitleyi. The sequence continues at coordinate 5,472 of JAPSES010027174.1, forward strand.
CACACCAGTGCAAAAGAGAAGGTAGGAAAAATAAATGTTCTTATAAGTATATTAAAAAAAATGTAATTAAAATTTAAAAACTAAGTGTAATTAAAAAAATTAAGTGTAGGTTTACAGATATTTACAATGACTAACCCTCTTGAAAGTATGTGTTAATGCTGATGTTGCGTACTGTGTGTAAATATTACAGTGGGTGAAACCAAATTTTCCCCTGGGAATCGAATAAAATAAGCTTTATTATAATTACACAGGTTATGTAATGACATTGCAAATGTATCTGCCATCAACAGTGCATTATACAACTAAACACTCCTTTTCAGATGCGTTAAAGATTATCATTTCAATTGGCATTTTGTTTTGCAATTTTGTTTTGTTTTGATTTTGTTGACTCAGAGGTATGCTGATTTGTATATAAGCTCACAACATCTGAAATAAATAAATATCAAATATCAAATCACAACACAATATAAAATATATGTGTAAATTAGACATATATGAAGAGATAGACTTATATTAAGGCAGGTTAACTTTTAAACCACCACCTTTGCCTCTTAGAATCTAATATTAACACGAAAGTTTAGGTAGACTAATTTATTCATTCATAAAAAGGGAAGAATAATAAATATTATAACGTTCTTGCTGGGTGGTAGTAGAACCTGTTTGACTGAAGTTGCTGCCAAATGTGCTATTGTTTCAAAGTAACCTGATCATCTTCACTGTCTGTTACTAGTCAATAACAACACGGTCACAAAACCAACTATCCTTTACAAACATACACTATAGTTTATATGTGATACGTCAGAATTTCCAGACCTGAACCAAAGAGAAGCAGCTGCGTTTCAGTGAGAGGCATGAAAGCTTTGACTAAAAATCTGTGTTATTCCACCAAACACTGATTTGTGAACTCTATCCAAGTCAATGAGTTGTTTAAAAAAAGTCACATGAACTTAATTTATCTGCATTATTCAACATTTAAAAACATTAAACTTCTTGTTACTTTGTCCAGCTGTTATTTTCTCTAAGATGGTCCGTGTCTGGATCTGGATCGTTATGGGTTCTTGACCAATGACAAGGAACTAAGGAACATGGATCCAAATCTTGAGGAGTATGTTTAAAGCATCACACATCCGGCTTATAACACACAACATACATACAATTATATTTCCTTTAGTGCATTTAACATGTAGTAAAATGATTCATTGCAGAGGATATGATGTCTTGTTTAGTTTTATTCAGAATTTAGTAAGAACATAAATAAAAAAAATTTTAAAAAGATAAACTGTGACTTATCTAAGTATTACGCTCCACTATTCTTTTCTGGTTTGAACTTACCAAGGGCTGCTAATGCAAACATTCCATAGAACTCCCATTCCTTGGTGTATCTGATGATGTCTGCAGGGTCACTGCTGTGTTCAGATCCATGGAGTAAAGACCACCTGAGGTAGGCCTCACACAGCAGGAAGAACACACACAACTTCCAGTGAATCTGCAGGAAGTACAAAAGAAAACAAACTGAAAGACCCTGTAACCACCTGAGTTGACAATTTTCATTTGTACACGTGTCAAAAATTGTGTCTTACATTCAGACTTGAGTTAAACAAAATGTGCCTAAAAGCCTGCGCTTTGCACAAAATGGCATCAATGAGAATGATCACCGGGTCATACTCAATGTACTTGTCCACTGGCTTCTGACAAGACTCCTACAGAAAAAGACACAAGAGCAACATCAACTCAAACATTGTCAAACTGTTTCTGTTTCCGCTGACAGTGTATGAAATGTTTATATCAACAGACTGATCCATATGTTGCTTGAAAAAGAGCAGGAACAAGCTAAAGCTATGCAATAAATAGAAGACTGTATAAAACATACATTCCTTAATACAACAAAAATCATAATAAGATCAAAATGAAAAACAAAATGTATATGAATGTAAGTAAACAGTATTTATGAGATGTGTGCAGTTTTATATAAACTAATACAAAAGTGTTCAAGTTGCATTTGTTTGCAATACATTATAAGAGAATCGCTCGACAAACTTAAAAAAATACAAAATAAAGACCTTGGAGACTCAATTATCATAAAATACAGTCCTCCTGGATGTTAAACCAGATACTTTAATTTAAAAAAAACAATTAGCACTTGGAGATAAAGAGGTTGTAAATCTAAAGTTCACTGTTATTCTCTACTATATTCATTGGAAACATGTGGTTTGTGCAACACTACAGATATATAGAAACAGATCCATGTATTATAGAGAAATTCTGCAATACTTTAAATTACTTATAATAATTTGAGAGTAATAATTGGTTTGTAGTGAGGAGAAGATGCTTTGGTTGTGTATCATTCATTGTTATAATAAAACATTTACTTCAACTGATACAATTTACTTTATTTTTCTTGTTTTAGCCTCAGCCAAGATGAAAACATCAAACCAACTCTGTGACATGTTAGCTACAGCTAGCATCTACACAAGACAAACACGTAATATTAAACAAAACAATTGAAATATAACAACGAGAACGGATAACATACACATATTGTTATCTTTAAGATGCCGTTACTGTAATCTCTGTGCAGCTCCGTCGCTTTTTCATTGCATTCAACACATCTTAAGACATCTTTTCCCATTCTTCGCCTGTAAACACAACTGTATTAACCCGGAAGTACAAAAGAGTACTTCCGGAAAGTTAAACATTATTTTATAATGTAAAATTAGTATGTACTATGTTTGCCGTATGATTTTATATGCATGCGTTTTTAGAAGCAATTAAGGATACTTTTTTTTTTTTTTTTTTTACCGTAAACCTTGTATATTATTGCCATTTTTGTCGACACAATGCGGGTTAAATTAAATTATAGGATTAATAAAAATACATAAATGCAACTGTTAATCAAAACTGTATTTTAATTTCACGGAAACTGTATTTATAACGCGATTTCAAAAAAGTAATCGATTCTGTATGTTATAATTTATGCTGTTGCGGAAACCGTTTGACAGCATGTAGTGCAGTGACTTCCCGCAGAGTCGCGCGTGAGGGGGGCGTGTCCGCTTGGGTTCTTGTAGCTGCGGCTTCCGCTGTGTGTCGTCACACATGTAGCACAACATGGCCCCCGCCAGTAGCCGGGCTGTTGTGGTCGCGCTCTTACTGCTGTACCTGAGTCGGTCCATCTTCTCCACCGAGTATTTCTCCACCCTGACGCTGTTCAACAACGAACTCCACAAGCAGGGATGCAGCTCTTTATCCGAGTGGGAGGAATACGCGGCGGACTGCGGTAAAGTCAATCTTTTTGCTGCTACTTTGCCACGTCCTCTTCGGTCCAACTGTCACCGTCCCCCCGGTTAGCTAACCCAACGGTCGGCTAGCATCAGGCAGCCGCTGTCACAGCCCCGAGCGGAGGATGAGGACAAGCTCTTCCTCTCGCTGAACTGCGGGTTAAATTGGACCTGGAGCCAAAGATCAGAGGAGAAAAATGGGTGGAAATGACACGAAGAGCAGCCAATGGAAAACTTAGAACTAACTCCACAGTGAGGCTGTTACAGAGCTGAGCTGTAAACTCCAACAGACACTGAATCTAGTGTTTCTTCTGTTTACATGTTATTGACCCATCAGGACGGTTTAGTGGATTTTTCTTCTGTCATTCGCTGATCATTATGTCTGTGTTGCAGCTTATTACGGGGCTGTCAAGTCATTTTAGTTTAGGGGCCACATTCAGCCCAATATGAGCTCAAATAAAAATAATAACATAATAAACTATAGATAATGTCAACTCCAAATATTTCTTTTTGTTTTAGAGGGGAAAAAAAATTGCAGTATGAAAATGTTTGCATCTATACAGAAGAGGATTAGGACCACTGGAAAAAAAAAGTCCAATATATGTAATTTTTTATTATTGTTATCATAATAATAATAATAATAACAAATATATCTTGGACCTTTTTTTCCCAGTGGCCCTAATCCTCTTCCATACATCTATGAACTAGCTCTTTACTATGAGCTTTGAATTTATTTTGGTGCTATTTCACTCCATCTGGTGAATGTCCGGTATATTTCTGAACATTCTTAGTCTGTATATTTTCGGGGGTGTCAAACCAGTGAAATAATAACAGTGAAACAACTAAAATTACCTCATGAAAATGCTACATCTATAAACTATCCTTTAAAAAAATGTGAATAACATGAACAACCTGAAATCTATGAAGGAAAATAAGTGAAAATTTTCTCTTGTGCGTGACAGCTTTCAGATAATAGTAGATCTACAAATACAAAAACATATAGTAGCAGGCACAATAGTATGTAACTAACTCACTCCTTTAAATTAGACTAAGATTCAGTGGAAAAATTCACTAAACTCATCCAATACTGAACCTTATTTCACTGTCAGTACCAAACTCCAGTCAAAAAGTGCAACATTGTGCATGGCCTTGTTGCATAGTTCAAGTAGATACACATAAATACACACTAAGCATTTGTCACATTGCACTTCTGCTAAATTTGCATGGAATTAACAGATCCAACTTGTTAAAAAAAAAAAAAAAATCAAACCCTTGCTGTCATTCAATGCAGATGTGAGCACCAAAAACAATGAATTCACCATTGGCATGGTGCTCAGCTGAAGTAGGAAAAATTACACATGCATGAAACATTTATAATCTTGTTTAAAAAATGAAGAACTCGCTAAATTGACTTTATCTTGTGGTTTCATGCGGGCAAACACGAATCAAAAACCAGGAAATTTAGCATCCCAAGTAGGCATACATATTTTCACAATATAACTTTTACTTTTTTTTACTCTTCTGATATGTCTGGCATGAAACGAACATCCAGCTGGTAAAATTTTACCAGAAAAACTCTCAAAACTACCTTCATTATTAACCCATAAGGACCCAATGTGACTTTTGTGGCAGTTTACAAATGAATTTTTCTCTATTTAACCTTTCTAATCTGATTTATTATAATTTTATCCTTTGAAATTTGCATTTTTTTTTTCAGTGGAAATCATGTATTTTCCTATGTTTAATTGACTGAATATATTGATGTTTATAAAACCTCACAGTAAATTTGAAGGTTATTTTATCAAAACCAAAAAAATGAAGAAATACTGACTTTTTCAGTCAAATCTATCATTAATTGAACATAAACCCAGTGTTTCCAACCGCTGGTACTGATCCAACTCCATTGGTTTTACTGGTGAATCAATGTTGTAGAAGAGGATGGTGTTTCCATGGTAACTACAGAGCCTCTGAACATCCAAATATGGTCATATCTGACCATGAAAAGATGAAGAACTGTATTTGACACCAATTATTTACATGTATTGATAGAATTAAAGCATCAACAGTTTAGATCAGTAGATACTCTTGGTCAGTGGTGGATGTTTGGGTTTTTGGGTTAATTTTACAAGAGAGTTCACCACCAAAATCTGATAATGGCAGTATTTATTCCACAGTGAAACCTGTCTAATTCAGGTTAAGTATTCACCTGCATAACCTGAACACACCCTGCTTATTAAACTTTCAGCAAATCTCAGCCTGAAGGCAAAGTATTTATACGCCGCAGGAATTGAATGAAATCTGAACCGATACTGATACAAATTCCATAGATATCAGTAAGATGAGGTAAAAATAAAGTTCACGTAGTCACAGAGCTTTACGAGAATAGTATTAATAAAATGAGTTTATTTGACAAAACCGTTTTACTGTGAAACAATAGAGAACAAAATATAAAGTGTACAGTATTAAAACACTGGAGACACGAGGTCCAGTGTGAATGAAAAACAGGTCGTACCAGTGCGGTTCATATGTGTGTTTATAGTAATTTGTAAAACATCAGGAAGCTCAGAGGGAATGTTTTGCATGTTTTAATGAGTGAATCATGCAAAGTGACGGTATTCATTTTCGATACTTGTCCAGGTTCTCAAACAGACAGAGTGCTTGCCTTTTGTTTTAGAAACAGGCTCGGAGTTGATTAAAGTCTGGACTGTCGAGCTGGTTTTAGTTCGGGTTCCAAATTCAGCCCAATTGAATCTGAAATGGGCCGGAATAGTTAAAAAAAAAACAAAAAAAACATAATATTATTTATTATTTAATTATGAAATAATTTTTCAGTGTGTTTGAGTGCGAAAAAGTACGGTTAAATTATGAAAGTGTTTACATTTACAATCTATCACTTCATAAAAATAATAATAATAATAATTGCCTTTTATTGTCATTGCACATATTTCAGAGCAACCAAATGTCATTCCAGTTACAACTGTACAAGATAAACATTAAAATAACATTAAAACACAGACAAAAATGGGAACACAGATACAGTTGAACTGACCAGCGCCTCGTTTACGCAGAATGAAATGAACAAATAGAGACATAAGGGATTGAGGAGAGAAAAAAATGACAAATTTCATCCTGTAATGTAACTCTACTGGATGTAATGTATGGAAAAAAACAAAAAAAAAAACCCACGTCTCTGCATGAAGCTCAAAGACAACAACAAAATGTTCTTAACCTGAAATGTCTTAAGAAAAACAAGTGCAATTTTAACAATATTATTTCCACTCACGCTAGGCTCATTAGACCACATGACCTTTTTCTGTTGAAATCCAGTCCGATCTGACGGTTGTTTAAAAGTCGAAAAGCTCCTTAGGGCATATTTTAAAGGGTTAAACGCCTGGAAAGACTTTAATACCTGCAGTAATTATCCAATGGAAGGATCGGAACTATTTACTCATTTTATCTCCACCCATATTATATTGTAAAACAACTTTTATTTCCCAAAGGATAATATTTCAAAAGAAGAGACAGAAGAATAAACTGACATGTGAGCTACTGTATCAGAGCTGTAATTGGACACACCGATGCTTTTGAGGAGGGGGGAGTAGTTTACAGAGTGTAACTCACCTGCTCACTCCTTCAAATACTTGTGCTTTCAGAGTCGTCCATTTTACAGCTGGAGGACCCGGACTGCGAGGAGGGAAGTAACCCCCCCTGCGAATCAGTCTTTTCACTGAACGCAGAGAAGATCCTGGTGAGATATGAGCTCATGCATGAACACACCCAGAGTGGAAACGGTATCAGGTGGTCATGGTTCATAACAGATGGACGATAACACCAGCATTAGCACAGATATTACAGTTATTTAAACACTGCATCAAGTCATAATAAGCATAATTATAATAGACTTTTTTTTATTCTTCTGTTCTTACTTAAGAGTAATAAAGGGCTCCGAAGAAAAATAAAGTAATATATCATGAAACTATAAGAGCAGAACACAACTGGGTGCTTCTGTGAAACTGGTTTATTTTAGTATCTGACACTTTTCCATCTGTTTAGACCCAATAATTAAAGGTAAATGTAAACATATTTACCACAGGATGGACCTAATGAGGACCTCAGATAAATGCAAAAAAAATTATACTCTTGTTCTTAACCATCCCATAATTAATGAATTTTTAATCAAATATCAGGTCCATAAATAGGCCCCAAATATGGACATTCAGTGTGCCTTGGTGTCAGTGCATTAGATGTGTAAACGTGTGTAAATGTCCTT
>JAPSES010027204.1:0-13015 GCA_029822895.1 Maxillicosta whitleyi
TAAAACCCCCCCCCCCCCCCCAAAAAAAAAAAAATCAAGACCTTCCTCAGAAATGGAATCAGTGAATAGGTCCATAAGCTGGATAACTCAGTGGTTATCGCAATGGATTTGTTCTGTGGGACTGGTTCCCAGTACAAGTGGTACCAGTGATATGTTTTAACTCTTATATTGATTTTCTATTTTGTTTTAATGCCATGTGATCTACCCATACTACCTTCACCCCTGGTCTAAATGCATTGCCCATACTATTATTGGAAAAGATCATGTCTGGCTTTAACAATAGAGTTAGGGTTTTTTTGTCTTTTCTTTTCTTATCTTTCTTTGGGGTTTAATGAGTTTTAAAAGTTTGTTGTATAATTTGTTTCTTATTATTATTTTTATATTGTATCTGTGTGTTTTTATGTATAAGTACATGTTTATGTAAATATAAATTAAAATAACAAAACCAATAAGGTCATGGGAAAATGTACATGTTTAAAGTAGATAGACAGGTGAAGTTTACATATAAAATACATGAATAAAAAAAAACATGCTGTGTATTTTTTCTTTTAAATGTATAATGGTGCATGTACTTGTATCCTAGTGGTGATATGTGGTTATAGTACAGCTGAAAACTGACTTGGACAAACACTGCACCCCACCCAAAAATTATAGATATAGCTAGAACTTTTCCCAGCTTCCACCAGGTGAATGTGGGCTACACCTTGTCACCCGTTCATCCCAGTGCTCACATTACTCTCACATTCTTACCTACAGACACTTTCGACAGACCAATTAACCTATAGCAGTGCATGTCTGTGGTGTATGTTCTAAGTAGGACCCAGTTTTTCCATGGAAATGACAGCAGAACTATTGACCAATCAGATGCACTTGCATATACTTAGACTTTGTTTCCATGCTAATATAATAGCTGCGAACATCATACACTAGTATCCATGTTTTTTTGTTTGTTTGTTTGTTTTTTTTATGATTATGAGCAATAACTTATCAGATTTAGCTGCACCTCATGTTTGATGCTGTTTAAAAAATACACAAACTGTCAAATTCTTAGTATCTTTACCAATTAGCACGATCACCTGAATCCAGCCTGTTGATGTTCACCAGCAAATCACATCAAAAGTAATTCATAAATGATACATTATAGGAGTTTTGTAAGTATTTATTCAGTTCACACTAACACCTACCAGCAAAGTTATAGTTTTTTCTGATGCAATTTGACATTCTAGTCCCTGTATTTGACGTCATAAATACTATATACCCTGTGCACATCACATTGCACATTTCCCCAAAGTGCAAACCCTGACACCAGTACAGAGTAAGTGCCAAATGTGTGTGTCTACATGCATTTAGGGGGCTGACTCATATGTCCCTCTAGCCGTCTGGCACCCCTGCCACAGACCTGGACACTGGTGTTGCCAAGATACTGGCAAGTAATTGTGTGTGTGTGTGTGTGTGTGTGTGTGTGTGTGTGTGTGTGTGTGTGTTTGTGTGTGTGTGTGTGTGTGTGTGCGCGCGTGCGTGTATAGAATCTGTACTTTTGATCAAAATCAACACCTACAAATAAATCAAGTTTATTTATTTATATTGTTGACATATGGGATATATTTGGTAGTGTGTGTGTGTGTGTGTGTCAGGCTGCAATCACACATTGTAAGTGTTAGCTAATTACAAGAAAAGTCCAGAGGTTCGCTACTAGAAGGAGCAATCATTTATTTCCTGCAAGTCCACTATCTTTATAATACCCATATTTAGACTACCAAACAGAAAAATAAATAATTCACACAAGTCAAAAGAAAGGCAAAAAAAAAAAAAAAAAAGCCACCTGACCTGAGGGGGAGCGTTTGACTCTGCATGAAAATGATCTAAAAACTCACTGCATGCATAATATCATACGTTTCTGCTCTTTATCTGTTATTTTTATAGTTTATCATGGGAATTCACTTATAACAGAAATAATATCTTTGTAACTTCACACTGATGCTTTTGTCTGAAATCTCAGGAATGAGCCTAATGCAAGTCTCGCATTAAAGTTAGACTCTTTTCCAAGTCTTTTATTTCATTATATTGACTTGTCACTTTTCCTGATGTTAGTTTTTGTCATGACTGTTGAAGCCAGTGGTCGCAAACTACTACTACTTTTTTTTTTTTTTTTTAGCTCAAGACCCAATAGAGAAATTTGGTCTCTTCCTGCCACAAACTTAGAAAAATACATCATGAATTACTGCATATCCACATTTTTACTGACTCTTCCACTGTCAAAACACTGTCTCTGAATGTCTTTTTTAATGTCATTTTTGACATCTTGTGTCTTCAGTGTCATATTAATCTTGTTATGCCTTTTAACATTTTTATTTCCTGTTCCATGTTTTACTCTTTTTGCACTTTTTACTTAATTTTTTCATATCACTAACATCAATTTAATTATTTTATACCTTTTACAGCTGCATTTTACATAGCTTTATAAGGTCATGATTTATAAATTCTTGCAGAAAAATGTCACTTATGACAATATTATTATAAAATTTCCATCTCTAACTGACATCCGTATAAAAACAGCTCTGTGACCCATTTTAGTCCTGACCCTAAGTTTGGGAAACACAGTTGCTGTAAGGATGATTGACTGAATCTGGTCCAGTGCAAAGAAACATTTGGGAAAACCGGAACACCTTCTGTAACTTGTTTTGTTATGTTATTTTGTACGAATCTTGTGCCCAATTCTCAGCACAGTTTTGTTCTGTTCAATGTGAAAACAAACCTGCCATCCAGACTAGTCAACACACAGTCACTGCTGCTTTGCCCAGTTCTCTGTGGAGCATTTAAAGGTCCCCCATGGAGGATTCAGGGGCATTTAGGGGAGTCCAATCATAAAAATAGAATATAATATGCATTAATGTATTTTTAATAGTGTACATTCACCTGAAAATATGTTTTGTTGTGTTTCCTTAATAAACAATTTATATCATTTATAGTCTATCTATAGAGGGATGGCCTTCATGGAGTCCATCATTTCACAGCAACATTTCTGCAATAACACAAAATATACAGGTTTTTTTTTTTTTTTTTGTAGCATGTGGCATCCATTGTTAAGGATGTTTACCATCAGCTATCTACTCTATATGTGCTTGAGTTTGGAGCAGGGTAAATATTCTATTCTTTATTAGACAGACTTTAAAATCCATCTATAGTACTGTGCATGAGTCCAGGCCAACATTAGGTTTATTGGTTCATTACAGTTATAATTAGAGATGCACTGATAACACTTTGTTCCAGATGGAGTACAAGTACAAGTACTTACATTTGAATACTTGCTGATACCAAGTACTAATATGAGTACTTAATATTACCATTACAGTTCTTAGTTCATTTTAAAAAATGTGCTTTATTGTCGTTATCATAATCTGACTGGAACAAAGTGCTGCTACTGACATTTAATGGGTTGGAATGAGTGTTTCTCAATCAATCCACCAGAGGGCGCCGCGCTTAATTAGCCATAGTGGCCGAATACCATGAAGAAGAGAAAAGGTTTGTGATAAGAAGAAGAATGTCAGCAAAAACAAATATGGAGACGACAGAGGAGGTAAGTCTAATGTGGATACCAATGTTCATATTGATGAGGGTAGTTGTCATAAATATAGTAGTTTTTCACTAACACCAAAGTCGCTTTTTGAACAGATCCGATACCTCCGCAGGTACATCTGAGTACATATCCGCGAGCACCTGGAAAAAGGACAGAATTGTGTACGGAATGTAGGCCAGAGGACGGACAGAACGCTGTGTCCGTATCCGTCTGTGTCTTTAACGTTACTTTCAGTCGACGTCACTTTTGTCATTTATTTTGAAATATCCCCACACTGCTGACATTATACCTCCGCCGCCTACCTGCTGTGCTTAACTGTGAATGTCACGCTGCCGTAAGTTGGTGCAGTTGTATCGGAGTACTTGTATAAGTACACAGTACAAGTACACAGTCTCAGTATCAGATCGATACCTGATATTGGTATCGGCATAGGTGCATTCCTAGATATAAATACCATACTTATGAATTTCTCAGTCTGTATTAAGAGCCAACCTGGATGTGAAGTATGAACAGCAGGAAAAACAAACATTTTAGGGAAAACAGGTTCAAAAATCCATAGAGATAGTATTTAGTGTCTTTATCATGTCTTTAACCCTTTTGTTCAGACAATATGAGATTTATTGCATTAATTTTCTGTTTTCTGTTCCAGATTTTGTGTGTGTGTGTGTGTGTGTGTGTGTGTGTGTGTGTGTTTAACCCTTTATCAGACAACTGACTTTTTGGTAATTACACAAACATTAAATATGGGGTCAGTCTCATGCCTCAGTGAGGTCAAGAAGCATGTTGGTTTTTATAACACTATACGGTGTTTCAGAAAGATTTTATAGGAATGTTAACACTGTAAATAGTGAATATGAGTGATTTTTGTCAGTGTATGACCTTATAACACTTGTTTTATTGCAGGTGTTTACTTTTAACAAGTGCTTCTCAGATGTTTTATGACAAGAGGAGGGAAACTGTTGTCATACCGAGCAACAAGGAGATGACAATCTCTAATAACAGGGCTCGACATTGGCCATAGTCTGATCGTCCCGGACTAGTAAAAAATCTTCCCGGACAAGCAGACTTGTCCAGAAGCTTGTCTGAAAGGACAAGTGATTTTTTAGAGTGAGCTTTATTGCTCATTGTGTAAAATAAATGAATTATATACTATTTCTCTGGATAATAAAATCAAAAATCAAGGTAGCGAAGCTCTTAATTTGCCTCAGAGGCAGAGACCTGCACAGGTTTGGGTACCCGCGGGTGAACCGTGGGTGATCCGTGAATAATTATGAAATGGGTGAAAAATGTTGCGTTGTGTCGGATGTTGGCTCGGCTCCAGTCAGAAGAATCAGAGTGCGGGTCTAATCTGGTTTACTAAACACCTACAAAAAATAAATATTGTACTAATATAAAAGTCTATGTTGTAGTGAAATGTAAACACCCTTTTCCAAGATAAAAAGTAAAATCGAATATAAGTGTGGTGTAAGTGAGTGAGGGAAGGAGCACTTGCAGCTGGTCAACAAACTCATTAGATATCTCAACAATATAATAGTGATTTAGTGGCTTAGTGGTCAGTGCCCCTGCCTTGGGTGTGAAAGATCCCTAGTTTAAGTCCCAGGTGACTCCATTTTTACGCCCAATATCTAAAACTCTTATTTCTAATTTAGTGGTGAGGCATGTCAGTTCAAGTTCTATGATAGTTGTGTATGTCTATAACACATGGTAAGTTGTTTTACAAGGCATATCTTTAAAGTATTGACATGATTTAAGAGTGAGATGTCGGTGAAGGAGCTTAAAGTAATCACAGTGGATCAGTAAAGACAGACCTCAGACATGATGAAAACAGTAGTCAAATATTCATGCATTTATTAAACTACAGTAATGTGTACAATTATTATGATACAAATAGGATAGAACATGTGTGATCACTTTGAAAATCTAAATGTTTCATTTATCAGTTGTATAGCCAGAGTTTTTGTGAGTGTCTGTAACATAACTGAAAGCATTAAAATACATGTTACATTAAAGTGACACATTTTCTATGTTAATAATTGTGTTTAAATAAAAATTAATGTAAATTCGGACAAGTAATTCTGGTTTTGGACAAGTGAAAGCTGACAGACAGTTGTCTGACGGATAAGTGGTTGAAAATTTCAATGTCAAGCCCTGAATAACACGTGAAGGTTCACATTTTGACTTTCAGAGTATTTCAATAAATGCCAAAGGGTTAAGGCTGTGCACGTATTTACTGTATTCGTTGTTGTATGAGAAGAAAAGAGAATGAGAAATATGTATATCTTTATTTCTGCCTTGCAAAAACCACAAACCTAGAGGTGGCATGACACTTTTGCACAATACTATAAATGAAGAAAAATTTGAGAAGCCTTCCAGTATAGGTTTCTAGCAGTACTGGGGAGCCATTATAAAGAGGGGTGAATACAAGGGATGAAAGGCTTAAATGACCCCAAAATTTACACCTGGGAGAGAAAACTTCAAAGGAAGTCAGATTATTGGTTGACATAATGTATATTGCAACTATCATGAAAGGCTGGAAGTTGAAGAGCTCACAGAATCATAGGCATCACAGTAAATACATTATGTACACACACAGTCCACCTACGTGAACTTACACCACCTAATACCCACAAACAAGTAATGAAACCAGAAGAAAGCGGTCAACATTTAAAATATATAGAATTCTGCTACCTCACACTTACATGCACACAGATACACACCAACAATAAAATCCTATTTTTATAAGTTAGAGTTCCGCAGGTGGCATCCTGCAGCTCAGATTTAACAATTAACTACAGTCAAACCTTCATCTCTGTAGCATCGATTTTATTTTCCAGACTAACCTCAAACTTTCATAAACATAGAAATATCATTTCTGAGGAAAATGTGAGCGTATGCATCTGGATGGGAGCCTTTTACTGTCCAAACTGTCTCAGTTTCAACAGAAAATTCAATAAAACAGCACACCCACATTTTTCAGCGCACAGAAAAGGAACAAGGATGTCGCTCCCTCAGCGCATATCAGTCATGATTTGTCATTTACAACAGGGGAACTGCAGGAATTACTACGTAACTTTTTTTTTTTTACTGCAAATTTGTCAAGATACAAACTTTTAACCAGGAAAGTTTACAGATTAGTGTATCAATTTGTTTTCAAAAAAGTCCTAAAAATCCCTGGTCACATTGATCCCTGGTCCAAATGACCAGCAAGTAATTGGGATGGATTTTGCTGTGTTGACCATTACTACACTAGAAGCTGTTTCAGCATGCCAATTATTAAAAAGCAAGCACTGGGTGTTTACCAAAGCACAAATTGACATATTTAAATGTTTATCCATCCAGCACTCAAACACCAAAAGGGATCCAGCTTACTATAAGAGAAGAATAAATCGGTGAATATTCATGGTTTTGAAGTTCAAGACAGGACCATTGAATTTGGAGCCTTTTTGGCTTTTTTAAAACTCAGATGTTTATTACTTATCATTGCTGTGTTGTACTCAGGGATTAATTGCTGAGATGAATGTGGAAGTGGGTGAATATGATGGAGTGAAACAAAGACAGATGTCAGGCAGTTTTTCAAAAAACCCCAAGAGAAAGACTAAGAGATTTTATTATAAGCTACCACTTCCTGTTTCATTTCAAGTTACAGCGCTCTCCACTGTAACACACAAAGTTTTCCAGTGCATTGAGGTAATTTTTTTTATATATAGAATCTGTAATAAAGCAGATATAGTCTCTTAAAGTCTCATTTGTTTCCTTCAGCTGTTTGTTGCTGCCCAATGATATGCTTAAGAGACGTATTGTTTTGGATCATGAAATCCACTACTGTGCTTTTGATGTGAGTTTTACAGAAGGGGAATTTGTGAAAATAGTAAAGCTAACACCTGTTTTCTTGTTTTTCATTTATTTCCAGAATTTTCTGTAGACTTAACATGATTTGGAAAAACAGATGTGCTCGTATGAATTCCAGTGGAGCGATCCTAACTGGTGAGCAACGTGTATTTGATTGTGAGTATTGCGGTGTAAAAACAGACAAATACTGTAGTCATAACTCAGCACACAGCTTTTTTTTTTTTTTTGGGTCATGTTGGAAATCAATAATAAAGGTGAACAAGCAGTAAAGTGTAAATAACAACAAGCTTTCATTTGCTGTGCCATTTACTAAGAAGCAAGCAGCTGCTGAATAATGCTAACTCTGACAATGATTTATGTTTTTACTGTGTGTGTGCGTGTATATATGTGTGTGCACATTTGACCGTTTGTCCATATGTGTGTTCCTGTGTTCTTATTTTTATGTGTGTAGATGTGGGTCTGCGCGTGTCGGAGGAAATGAGGTGACCTGCTGCGTGTGAACACACTCTGACAGAATGCCTCGTCAGATGTCTGGGGAGAGTCGACCAATCAGCTCTCCTGTCTGTGTGCTATAGGCCAGCTAAGGCCCCGACACACACACACACACACACACACACAAAGGAGGATGAAAAACACACTTATAAACACACATATTAAAGAAGAAACAGGACACAAAAGAAAGGATACTCTTCACCGATGTGTGTGTATAAAACTGATTAATACGCAGCTTGTACATTTTAGATACACACACACACAGCGGTGACTCAGACACACTTCGCTGATATAAACCCACGCTCTCTCTCTCTTTTTCTGTGAGCATCATATGGTGTCCGCAGACAGGGACGGATAACTGTGGTGGTGTCATTAACTGCTCCTCCGTGTGTGTGTGTGTGTGTACACAACCATCTGCAGGTATATTGAAATTAAGCCGCTATAGGAACCAGTCTGAAGGAATACAAGAGGAAAGTGAAAGGAGGACAATAGGTAGGAGGGAGGGAGAGAGAGAGAGAGAGTGAGAGAGAGAGAGGAAAGGAGGGAGGGAGGGATCAGCGGAAGTAGGGAAAGAAAGAAATTAGATCAACAGACGGGAGCGATCCAGGAGGAAAGAAGGGTAGAAGGTAAAAATGAAAGGTTGTAGGTACTGAAGGATGTAATATTTTGAAAGGGAGGAGATGAGCAAGGAAGGAAGAAGAAGAAAGGAATGAAAATAAAAGCCCTGTTTTAACAAAAAAAAACAGTGAAGAATGGATGAAAGAACTGAGGCCTGTGAACAAAAGACATGATGGTGAGATAAAGGGAGGGGAAACAAAGGAAGGGATGATGTTATTTAAGACACCAAAAACTCATCCTTTCCACACGCTAAAGCACATCCTCCCATATTTCACATAAAATACGCAGGACCATCAAGAAATAACAGATCAGAAGCCCCCCTCTCTATACCCCCACCCCCGAGAACCCCCAGCCGGCTGACTGCACACACAACAGCAGCAGCATTTTAATACACACATGACTACACAGCATCTTAATAGTCTGGAACAGCTACATGTAAAAGCAAAGCGCCGCTGCTAGCCCCAGTCTTACGTACACAGAAAAGGCGAGGTCAGTGATCTGTTTGAACTCTGTCATTTCAAGCTACAGCCTAATAGATCATGGAAACAAGCATTGGGAAAATAACCTAGAAAATGCAAAAAGCTCTACTTACTGTACAATGAAACCAAAAGAAAAGTTCCAAAAATACACGCAGGTAACAATTTCAACGAGATTCAAAAGCTTCTAGTGTCAGGAATTAAATACGGCCTTTAGAACTATGTTTTTATGTTTGTTTACGTGGTGTTTTTTATGTCAACAATCATATGAAAATGTGAATTGCTGTCTTTTTGTTGCTGCGAAACAAACTTTTTTGAGTCCGTTTTTCACCAGCTTGGCTTTCTCTTTTTTTCAGTTTTATTCCATATTTTGTCCATTGTTGAGAGCGCATGGCGGTGACTTTTAGATATAGTATAAAAACACACACAACATCACTGGACCAAAACGCATGCACATTTCATCTCAGATCTGCTTCATATTACTCTATATCAGCGGTTCCAAAAATTTTTGGCTCGTGACCCCATTTTCATCACAAATCTCTGGTTAAAACGGATACTTTTTTTTTTTTGCTAAAAATGTTTTTTTTCCGACCATATAATATTTTTCTATATTATGTTGCAAATAATTGTTAATTTTAGACACATTTAGTCAATATAATGTATATAATTATGGATAAAAGAAGAAAAGCCAGGTTCAGATTACTACTCAAAGTGAGAATTTGATTTTCCTTCAGGATATGAACAGTCAGTCCAGTTTGTATTCACAAGAATGAGAATTAATATTGAACAAACAATTAGTCAAACTATGATTTATGAAAGAGCTGCAACATCTGAAACTGACCACAGTGAAATTGATTGATTGATTTTTCAACAAAATGAACAAAATAATGTACTAATCTGTATCTTAAAAATCATTGTATCTTGTATTAATTTCAAGGGGAAATGACTCCAAAATAAGCAATAGCTCTGTTTTTTTTTTTTTTTTTTTTGCATATTTATTAAACAAATAAATAAAATTAAAATTTTAGATCAGTGAAAAGCCGACATAGATGAATGTGGGCGAGCGATATTATGTTTGTTGCCATTTACAACCTCACTACCGGATGCTGCTCATTACTACTATTATTACGCATCGATCCTTTAACGTCTGCATGTGTTTACTTGCCTGAACAAAACCTTGATGATTGAAGGAACACTTGACGCTCCCTTGTCAGTTAATTGATTATTTCAACGTACAAACCTTTAAATTCTACAATGAATTTCACAAAATATGTCAGTGCAAAGAATTGGAAAAATCTACTGCTTCTGTTGGTCGTATAACACAAAGCAGACTCTGGGAGTTTGGTTTGTTGTGATGTTGAGTAGCAACCAAAACATTAACTTGTAAAATTAGGTGACCTTTACTATTAGTTTGGGTTGTTGAATTGTATTATTTGGGTCGATATATAATTGAGGGACTTTTGATGTTCCCTTTACGGGGTAAGTTGACAGGTAGAGTTGACATTTTTGCTGTTTTTAGTCCTAAACTCAACATAACCATAATATCACGTGACATTTTTACAGAAATATTCTTATTATTATATATACAATTGAGTAAAATTGAATTTGAAAGTAATTGACTCTTTATATTATATCAAATATCTAAGAAAGAGGAGAAAAAATATACCTTGGAGTCTTCCGTAATTTCTATGCGACGAAATGACATCATATGGAGCAGGTCATGTGATCTAGAATGAACGCGTTTCCTTCAGAGGTGTTTTTGTAACGGATGACTTGGATGAAATCAATTTCTCAGGCACATATACAATTTATTATTTTCCATATAAAATTTGATATATTGCCAAAAAAGACATACCTGTCATGATTATCTCAACTTAATAAAAAGAACACAACCAAAACAACTTTTGAATAAGCTCATTTTATTGTCATTTAGCTAATTAGGAGGTGGTTGTTGTTCAATTCTGAGTTATTTAGTTGACATTTTAGTATATCTAGTCATTTATTAATTAGCTATTAATAATTTATTAATAGGTCACTATTTCCATAATGAAATAATTATGGAATTTTTAAACACATGATCATAATGAACATCATTTTATTTTATTTTTTTAATAAAGATGTATACAAAATATAGCCCATGGACTTCAAAAGTCCCTCAATTATATATTGACCCATTTATATTATATAGACTTCACCACAACACCAGTACATGTGTCTGTCTCATGTGTGATGACCTCCTCCTGCAGATCACACACTGACTTATACACCTAAATGAAATATTTGTTGTCTCAAGCGCATTTTCATTACACAATACAACATTAGACATGCATGTATTGAGGTGTAATGACATGTCTATTGTGCAGAAATGGCTTTAGTTCTTTACACGTAGGTAGTTCATGATCTAAGATGTGTATCAGGTATTGTTTTAAAATGTAAGCCATTGCATGTATTTTTGTGTGTTGGCAACCAATCTATGCTAATTAACATAGTCGTTGGTCTGGTGGAGCGCTTATTTAGTCATGAAAGTAAAGTACTGAAATATTTGACCTCACCTCACTGCCCTATTGAAAATTAAAGATCACCAGAATGATTCAGTTTATGGTAATTCATCTAATAGCTGTAAATTGGCTGAGGTTCTGTATAGTCACACTGAATGGTAGCATATTCATCCAAACCATCATTCATTCTCTAAAATAAAAGTTACTGGGTCATATATGCATGCTTTAATAAACCTCATTGAGTAGTTGTATTCCTAAAATAAATAAAAGACATCATGTCTAAAAAAACAAAAAAAACAAAAAAAAAAAACAATAAGCCACACAGAATAGGACAGTGGTATGAGACCCAGTGCTATTTCTGTATTCTGTATGTACAATATTTGTGTCTATATTTAACTTTTCTTAAGTTATTCATCACCATTTATTATAGTATTATCCTCTTTATTTTGTATTTTTTCAGTGAAAATCTAAATTAAATTCTTGTACATATTCATTATCATGTACATGTTCATTAAAGCTCAGATTATAGTTGAGGGTTATTATATCAGAAACAGAGAAAACTGAAGAAAAACTGACTTTTTCAATAAAATACATTATGTCATTCACTGAACATAAACCCAGTGTGTCCATCCACTGTCATTGATCCAACTCCATGGGTTTTACTGATGAATCAATGTTGTAGAAGATGACGGTGTTTCCATGGTAACGAAGGAGCTTGTGAACATCCAAATGGGTCATATCTGATGACCATGAAAGGATTAATAATTGTATTTTACATCAATTCTTTGCATGGATTGATAGGATTAGTGGATCAACAGGGATTAAACAGTTTAGATCAGTAGATGATTTTGGTTGGTGGTGGATGTTTGGGTCTTTATGGGTTAATACTATTAAGTGTCTAGCTAACTTATTTTAGATAAAAGTTGGCCATTATGGTTCTCAGTCATTGCTTTTATACCATCAACTAACTAATTAAACAGACATTCCAATAAGATGAGCTCATGAAATCTACCAAAAATAGAGAAATCAATTTACAATGTGTTTGGATGTCCCATTTATGACCCATACCAGCCAGCGGGAGGTGATAAAAATATTTTAGCTTCGCTTGTAGAGAGCTGCTAAACTATCTGCATTAGCTTTTTTAGACCACTTTACTTATATAATACATACATTTACAGAGGCTGTACCAGTTTGTGTACCTTTATAAGGTGCATAGAAATACTCTGAAATACAAAATGTGAACCATAGTGTGTTATTGAAGTACACAACAAGACTTCAATTTCACTTCACAAATTTATCTTTTTTTTTATTATTATTATTGTTATGCAGAAAATCAAGGTTAATGAAGTTTCCATATTTGGTTCCTTACCCATAGATGGCAAAAAAAACAAACAAAAAAAAAACATGTAAGGTGAAACATATGAGGCATACATTAGTACCATTACTTCATCATTACATTAGTACCATTACTTCATCATTCATTACATTAGTACCATTACTTCATC
>JAPSES010027214.1:0-13014 GCA_029822895.1 Maxillicosta whitleyi
ATGAAGTAATGGTACTAATGTAATGATGAAGTAATGGTACTAATGTAATGATGAAGTAATGGTACTAATGTAATAATTTAGTAATGGTACTAATGTAATGATGAAGTAATGGTACTAATGTAATGATGAAATACTTGTACTAATGTAAGGAATGATGTTCAAAGGGATCATGTGCATGTGGACAGGTGTGTGGATCAGCAGTTATGTGGGAATGTTCTTAAAGTGATGTTCTAAGGTTGTAAAATATATGTTCCTTTCACCTTACACGTGGGTTAAACAAGGGTTAAACAAAATTTGCTGATTTTCTGGACTAAACTGGAATGGACTGAACCACAAGTGGAAATTTTTTCTTTTCTTTTCTCATAATCTATAATGTTGATGTTTATCTGAATCCTGTCTATCTGAGTTTTCATGTGCAAAACTGACCAACCTGATTAAAAATAACAGTCTGAAGGATCTGTACAGTATCAATCATGCAGACAGAGACTGATAAGCAGATTCCTGTCAAAGTTAAAGCGTAGCAACAGAGAACAGGAAATACAAATGACTCGAATACTAGTTACAAGGAAGTGTCTGACTTTTGTTTGGTGTAGCCTGGGGAGACAATGAACCTAACTAAAATTACTATGGATGTATGTTTTATTGTTCTTTTCTTTTCTTTTCTACTAATCAGGAATATGTCTTATTATCTTTCAGGGCTCACTCCACCACAGTCTGACCTGCCTACACGTCTTACCGTGGACAACAGACACTGGGACATCCGTGAACTGATCACCACCAACATCAGCACCGCGATCTTTGCGACTGCGTTCGTATTATCACTGCTGCTTATGGTTGTCCTCATCTGCTACTTTTCCAAGAAGAGAAGAGCAGACGACCAAAAATCTCTTCTGGTTTCAGCGTGGGAAGACTAAACTTATGCTGTATATGTGTGACTCCCACTTTGCTATATTTGTCATACAGGGTGTCCATGAAGGTTCTTTACAATTTAACACATTTATTACAAAAGCAAATGAACAGACAAACCTGTGGAAACTATTACAAAATTAAAAGTGTATATTGAAGCTTGTTTTTCCTCATTTAATCTACCTCTATTCGGACACCATTAGTTCCATGAAGCCCATCCAGATGATAATGGATTTGTTTCCATGGTGACTATTATCATTGCTCAGTGTCATCAGTGATCTTTTCCTTCAGGTCGTTAATGTCCCATATATTTATTCGATACATGATGTCTTTAACATAACCTCATAAAAACAAACCCAGGGCAGTGATATGTGTTGAAGGAGGTGTCCAGGGAATTGGACCATCCTTTCCAAAGATTTAGAACCCACTAACATGCAACATCTACTTGGAAAATGATGGTTGGTTGAAGTTCATCCAGTTGTGGTGACACATATTCAGCCTAAAGGTCAAAGTAAACATTTGTTATAATCGATCTGCTGTTGAAGAAAAATGGACGAATGATTGGATTTCACAGGATCCCACAATGCGATTAAAAACATAAACCACTGAGGACATAGAACACATCTGAATAAAATATCTTATCAGTTGCTTTTGTAATACATGTTTTAAAGCATAAACAGACATTGTAGACACCCTACACATTAAGACTCTTTAAACCACTGAAAAATCTTTTTGGTGTTGGTTGAGTGGCCCATGAAGTGGTTCCTATACAGCTCTCACAAACAAGGAACTGATAAATTGCACAAATATCTTATAAAACACAATAGAAATAATCATATTCAAGCACAAATGGGGATAAACTCATAAGAAAAAATACCAAGAACTGGCTACACATGGAAATAATCTGAATTTACATTTCTAATGTGGATACACGTCTGTAAAGGCCTTATGTAACAATCCACATGGATGTTTATGTAGGAGGTGATATGCACGGTGTCAGGACAGTTTATAAGATGATTGATGGTAAATGGTCAAAAGTCTGACTCCAATTTGAAAAACAAAACGACACAGCAAAAATACACATGAAGGAGGTGTTTGTTTATGTGACAGTGTGTGAAGTGTTGAAACAGAGGAGAAAGAGAAGTGTAGAATTGAGGGGAAAAAAGTAAAAATGTAAAAATGAGTGAGAAAATACACACCTAACAAAATAATTCCCAACATACTAATATATACCCTTTAGTTCTATCATTGGCTGATAATAATTTTAATAACATTAACATAATAATGTTGCTGAACCTGACCAACTGAACAAAACACAGATCATAACACTGCTCCCACCTACTGGTACTGTAGGCACAAGGCATGATGGGCATGCACTTCAGCCACCTCTTTTCTGACACACTCTAGAACAGGGTCAGTCTGGACTCATCAGACCACACATTAGTCCAACATTTATGTTCTCTGTCAAACTGATGAATGTTTAAGGAATAAGAAGATACTCACTGTGTCAGCTAGAATTAAAGAACGTGTTGCAGATGAAGCATATTAATCACTCCAGTAATTATCCAGTGGAAGAATCTCAATTATCAGCTTAGTTAAACTCAGGTGGACAGTGTATAATTTCAAAGCTGTAGTAAAATATAGAGGATGTAAAATGCATTTGCATGTCACTAGGACACTAAAAGACAGTTCACATCTCTATATTTTAAGAATTTAATAACACATGCTAGTAAGTCATGCAGTTAGGATAGAATAGAATAGAATCAATTCTGTTTCTGTTCAGCAGCAAATTCATAATGTGCAAAAATTAACACTATATATAAAAAATATCTTCAAATTATGCTGAAAATATAAATATTGGCAATATACAAAACTACAAAGAAATACAAAAATATGCAAAAGGCCAACTCTATACTACAGATAGAAGAAATACATATACAATAAAGGATTTGTACAGGGTAAAATTAAAACCAAAGTGCATTAATAGTTTAGTATTTAACACTTTTATCACTAAAAAGAATTAAAGCCATTTTTTTCAACACAGAATTGATACAAATGGGAACCAACAGACCTGAAATCTGACTACCCACCCAATAATACACTGTCTTCTTAGTGCTGAAGGACACTAGTGCAGATAGAGAAGGTTTTAACATTAGGTGTTAGATAAAAACGTATTTAGGAAAAAAATCAAAATTAATAATGATGTTTGTGTAACTGCTGAAAGACTTAATTATTACAGGTTTGAGAAAAAGCTCACTGTTAAAGCAAAACAACCAGTTTTTACCTGTTTTATTAAAGGTAGGGTAAGCGATCCTGGAAAAACACTTCAAGGAAGCTACATTTTGAAAATACACAGTGGACAGTGTTGTTACACACTCACTGGGTCAAGAAATCTCCTGAACACACCACAACAAAAGCAAAATGATCAAATACAGGCAGAGGGCATGCAAATAGGGATTTACAACAGGGGCGTCAAACTCATTTTAGTTCATGGATCACATACATTATTTGATGTCAAGGTACAGACAAGAAAAATATGTAAAATAACCATTAAATAAACTATTGCAGAGTGAAAAATAAGTAAAATGACATTATAAATAACCTGAACTACCATGTGCAACCTGAAATGTATTTTTATATATTTATTATGCCTTAAAAAAATGTACAAAACATTTAGTAACAAGCATAATATTATTTAGATTGATTAGATTGATAGACATTTTATTGCCAATTTTACTTTTTTCACATTAAACCAAGCAAAAACCAACTTATAGGTTATCGTGTTATTATTTAACTTGAAATCACACTGGGTTTCTGAACTAAAAAACAAGTTCAACACCCTTGATGTTGAATGTCATCAGTGTCAAATTGAGTGGACCACTTGGGATGCCAGTTTTGTTTGACATCCCTTAATTAGAAGGATTGGTACAGTGTCATTTATTTGTTAAAATGTTGCATCTAGCTTTGCATTTTACATTAATGTATAAATGCAAATATATGTCTGACTCAGTATGCTGCCTAAACACAGACCGCAGTGGTAAGATGACATATAGACTGACACATATATTATAATATCAAATTAGATTTCATGGACATTTAAAAACTAATTTGGGCATATATTGAAAACATGTTAGTATTGTCCCCATGTGGACAAATTAATCAGTTGTGCAGATGTTGTGTAAAGTAGAGACATCAGTTTTTAGAAGTGTACTGACAGTGCATACACACACACACACACACACATACACACACACATACACACACACACACACACCAGGAAGAAGCCTGGGAATTCTCTTGTATAGGTTTACGTATGTAGCTGGACCAGTTTTACAGTAAAAGGTACTAAAATAGAATAGAATTAATTGGGTTTTTCCCTCTTTGAAAGACAAAGACAACTTCCTCTTTGTGTAGATTGAAGAAATTTTAATTAGATTTTTACAGTCAAGTTCCCAGTGATGATCTGCAGGTGTTGAATTGTTTAAAATAACACACTAACAACCAGATCCATTGTAATATTAATGTGATGTCATACATTTGGATTGTTCTAAAAATAAAAGGCCCAATGGTAGATTTTGCTCATGTAAACAAACATATAACCATTTTTTTTCCAGGGGTTGAGCCAACCAAAAGGCTTCATGGTATAAACTTGTATTTTCTGCAACATTTAATGGAATAAAATGATAGAGACATAAGGTGTTTTTCCATAAGGTGATGGGTTATAATTGTATGTTTAAATGTTTACCTTAACTTTTACTTATCAACAAATAGTTGTAGATTCTACTAAACTGTTAGTCGTGTACTTCTACTGAGAAACTTGACTTCTGCAGTGGTGAACATACCCTGTAGCATGACTTTAGTGACATTTTATTTACATTAAACTGGTACATGCAATGTGTGTCTCTAATGTGTCTCCTTTTTTAATGGAATCATGTTTGATGAAGCTTTAACATCTTGACATTTGTACATTAACTGTAAAAACTGCTGACTAAGGATGAACCTAAGTACCGTAAAATTGTAATTCACGTCGGTGGTAATGACTCCCGATTACACCAATCAGAAGTCACTAAAATTAATGTAGAGTCGGTGTGCACTTATGCCAAAACGACTCCGTAGTTTTCTCTGGCCAGTCTTATTAGAAGGGATGGCATACATCCGACTTGGAATGGTGCTGCTCTCCTTTATAAAAGCCTGACCATGTTTATTATTGACCCAAAACCATGACCTAGAGTTACAGAGTCCCAGTTTAACACACTTCTCTGTGCTTCCACTGTTAACATGATAGACTCTGTGTCTGCCCCCGCACTTATAATGTAAGACTACAAAGAAAAACTGCAACACATAAAAAAAATGAATAAAAATTAATACTGATACAACAATTGTCCCATAGCACAAGAAAATAAAATGTGGCCTCCTGAATATTCGATCTCTATCCTCCAAATCCCTATTAATCAGTGACATTATATCAGATTATCATATAAATTTATTCTGTCTGACAGAAACCTGGCTTTGTGTAAATGAAGCTACTCCTCCTACCCACCATAATAATCAGATTCCTCAACACTTAAACAGAGGAGGAGGAGTTGCAGCTATTTTTAACTCATGTCTATAAATAAATCCTAAACCTAAGTCAGACTTTAATTACTTTAATTGAAGGTCTTAGTCTTAGCCTTTCCCACCCAGTCCATAATCCACATCAGTCTGTACTATTTAGTATAACAACTTCCTGGTCCATACACAGAGTTTTTATCAGAGTTTGCTGAGTTTCTAGCCAGCCTAGTCCTTAAAACAGATAAAGTCGTTGTTGTTGGAGATTTTAATGTCCATGTGAATGATAACAGTGATAGTCTCTCTAATACAGGGGGGTCAAACTCATGTTGGTTCAGGGGCCACACCCATCCCAATATGACCTGAAGTGGGCTGGATCATTCAAACAGTAACATAACATATAAAAAAAGTTCCACAATTATATGTAATTTCTAGGTTGTAGTGTGAAAAAAGTAAAAATTGTATGATTGAAATGTTTACATCTACAAACTATCCTTTAAAAACATGAACATTCAGGAACAAAAAAAGAAATTTACTTTGAAAACAATGGCATAGACACTTTTTTAGGGGTGTACAATTGAAATGAATGGCATACATACACATTTCATGTCAGCTATGTTACCTGTCTGCATTTAGAACATTTGTATGTCCACAGAAGATGCATAACTATTAGTGTGATCTATTTTTTTGGCAACCAGGCAGTAAAAATATCATGACGCCTCCATATGCACACAAAAATGATGCAAAACTTTATCACTGTAACCTAATTACCTAGTTGCTCTTCAACATTCTCCCACCCCACAGAAGTTCCACACATGACAGTGGATATGTGATTTGATTGGCCAACCTGCCTTGGGTTTTATCCCTGGTTTATACCTTTGCGCTGACTTTGGGCATTTCAGAACGGGTCTGGCCGCGTAGAGACCACGCACAGAGACTGTCTGGTGTGAAAGGCAGACCAACAAGACTCTGTACCAAGTCTTTCAGTTCTTGGAGTTCACTGGCCATGGCTATTATAGAGATGAGAAGTCAGAAGAATCACTGGAACACAGCACTTATCCACAGGGACCATGAATCGCTTGAGGTGCACACTGCTGTTTTGTTTAAACCCCCCTCAAAATTAAAGAAAACGAAAACAAACAGTTACACTAATAAAATTTAAAAAAACAAAAATCTGTCCCATGCACCCTTAACTTTAACTGTCGCTGTATCCTGCCACAAAACGCCAGAATGTAGTCCAAGTGGTATGGGAGCAGGAGAACGAAAAGAAAGGCAGAGCAAATGATTCCCTCCAAGATCACACGTTTTAAACAATGCAACTGCTTAAAATGAGATTATTAAAAATGCAAAAAAAAAAACCAAAACATTTTAATACAAAACCTTAAAATCACACACACACACACACACACACACACACAAGAAAAACAGGGTGCTACAGGAAGGGGGGAGGGGGGAGTCAAGAGAAATAGGTCAACAGACCCAGGTTGTTCCCGCCTCGTGCCCAACCCATGCACAGCAAACTAACAGACTAGAAGACAAAAAAAAAAAAAAGAATCAAACATAAATAGTGAAAAGCATGCAAATCACCACCAACCATAAAGACAACCGAGTGTGAAGCTCCAGGTGAAGACCCCGGACAACAAACCCCTCCACTATCAGTTGGCCGCAGCATCAGAAGCCCTGCAACACTCACAAAAGAAAGACAACAATATTAGTAAAAGTCAAACTGTTGCAACACCATTTTAGGAGTCAAATAATACAGCCACATTCTTAAAATGAAAAAGCATTTCTGCTAATGCATTTGAATTTAGATTATGATAAGTAATTGCTTTCATAGAGTAAACTTTTAAGGTTATTTATTGAAATGTAATAAATAAATGACTGTGGTGATGTAGTGTAAAAGTACGCAGGGCTCTCAAGTTGTGAGTGGGGGTTTGGTTGTGGCAGGGATGGGGGTCTGATCTGATAAATGAAATAAATAAATGATAAATGATAAATAAATCTAATAAATTATTGGCTTCTTGGAAGTTTTATTCTTTTTATTTGATTAACAAGGGCATGGTAAGTGCCTTATGACCTCTGTGGGGAACATACTTCCTACCTGTTCCACTGTTCTAAAAAATTGCAGCACAGTTTATCCTGGTCATTTCTCGGCATGAAAAATACAAGGTGTGGTGTGTGTGTGTGACCGTGTGAACAGGATGAAATGCACGTCCCTCACACCCTATATGTGAGACTTGAGAGCCCTGCATATGTTTCCAAAAAAAAAAAAAAAAAAAGATTTAGATGTGTCATGGTTCTCTTGCTCTCTCTCGCTCTCTCTCTCTTTCTCCCTTTCGCTCCTCGGCTGTCAGCTGTCAGTGGTCAGCTGTCACTTAATGAGGGACAGGTGTCTCTCATCCAGGTGACCCTGGACCGTCCCCGACCACCGGCACTGTCTCATCGGACTTTTCTTAGTTGTGTGCTACCGTTATTGACTCTGTTCTGTGTCACACAATAAACTGTTTACTCAGATCCTGATTTTGTCTGACCTGCGTTTGGGTTTCAACCTGGTCCGTGATAAGATGCTATTTGTGCATATCAGGTCATGATAAATATTGTTATACATTATATTTCTTGTACATTTTTTTCATATATTTATTTCAGTGGATGTGTAAAAACAACACCACAGTTCTCCATCTACACTAATGACTGTCTGTTTCCACACGTTAACAGATGACTGATGTGAAAATGCCACAAAACTAGTTCAACAGCGTCAGGAATGCACTTGTCACCAAGAGAGATTTAGGCTGATCACAGATAATACAAACACTCTGTTTCCTCATGCCAGAAAGAGAAATAAAAGTCTAATGTAAATGTTTCATCTTATGATTGTGAGGAAGCGAATGCCTGCAACTCACAAATAAGGTCATTTCATGAGTAATAATGTTATATAACAAAACAAGGTTGACAACAACATCATGTAGAGTGGAAGGAAGCCAAGAGTGCCTGGTGAAAACCCACTTATCTGTTGGGTGTTGGATCACACTGTCAGATCTCTACTCCAAGATCTGACCAACTTGGCTGTCCCATTTAAGGCTAACGTTCTGCTGGTGTAGCTGTTAGGGTCACTGAGGAATGCAAAGCTCCAGACCGCAATAAGATGGCAATCCCCCCTGAGGAAAATGGACCAAATAAACAAAACATTAGCATAAACTATCCTCATCAGATAAGTACTAAAACATGATATTCACCTTCATTGGACGATCTATATCAAATATATTCTAACCCAACAATAATGCTTCTCACAGTTCCCAATATTAACAAAATTAAAAAGGGTAGGCCAAGTTATAAAACAGAAAAATGCATTATTATAAGTCTTGAAAAATAAAAGTGGAAAAAATAGAATTAAAACACTCATAATCATAAAGAATAAAATAAAATATCCATCTACATATTGACAACCAACAACATAGATCTGAGTTGGATGATGTAATTCTCAAATACATTTGCAAAATAAAGTAAGAATAAAATAGGACCTCTCTCTCTCTCTCTCTCTCTCTCAATACTTTGGCTTTACGCTGCAGACAGACAGACAGTGGTGCTTGTGGTAACCAAAACAAAACATGTCTCTAAAGCCAGGGGTGTCAAATATGCGGCCTGGGGGCCAAATCCAGCCCACTAAAGGGTCCAGACCGGCCCTTGTGATGACTTTGTGAAATGCTAAAATTAAACTAAGATATTAACAATCATTTTAGTTCAGTTCCATAGACAGAACAATTCAATTAAAGTGGGTCAAATCTGTAAAATACGACCATAATATCTAATAAATACTCACAACTCTGTAAATATTTACATGTATTTACACCAAAACAAAGGATAATTTTGCAAAACATGTGAATAATGTGAGGAAATATGAACAACCTAAAATGTCTTACCCTACCCTACCAGGGGCATAAAGCCCCCGACAACTTAGCTCCCAGGATCATGAGGACACACAAACCCCTCCACCGCGATAAGGTGGTAGCGTCGGAGGAGAATATTATTAACAGATAATATTATTATCTGTTAATGAATGTTTTGTGTATTTGTAGATCCACTGTGATCTGTAAGTTATAAAGTACAATGAAAATGAAGCAGAATATTGTTAAAATTACACTTGTTTTTTCAGTTTGTCCATATTATTCACAGTTTTAAAGCATAGTTTGTAGATGTAAACATTTTAATAATGTAATTTTGCTTTTTTCACTATAAAACAGAAAAAAGTTTGACATTGACATTATTTATATATTATTATGTTATTATTTCACTTCAGATCAAATTGGGCTGAATGTGGCATCCTGAACTAAAATGAGTTTGACACCCCTGCTCTAAGCAACTAAAACTGCGAGAAGTTTACTGTATAAATATAAATGTATTTTTTTAGTTGTTGGTAAATATTTCACAAGTCGCTATGAGGAGTCACAGAGGTGAGGCAGGCTGGACCTTTTTCACAGTGGACCTGTGTTCAGGAATTAAAGGTGCGGCAGCTCAGTGCAGTTTATTGTGTGACTTGGAACTTGTGTGTTGGAAATACCCTGAGCACAGCAATGTTGGCTCTCAAAACAACAATGAAGGATGAACAGACTACAGCAAATTATAGCATAATTAGAATCCTCCACCCCAAGTGACAACAGCTTGTGGATCTTCCATATCTTTCTGATCGTGTTGATATGGTTGTTTACTCTACATGACGCACATACATTTTTAAGTTCATCCAGCATGGGGGTGACACACGCAATGCGTTGTACAGTGAAACTGAAACTTCATCCGTTTTACTAATTCCTCTATACCAGGGGTGTCATGTGGCCTGGGGCCCAAATGCAGTCCACCAAAGGTTCCAATCTGGCTCGTGGGATGAATTTATGAAGTGTAAAAGTCACATAAGATCACAGTCACCAAAATTTTAGTTCAGGCTCACAACTCCAAATGTTTCTCTTTGTAAATGTAAATATTTTCACCTAATTTTCCTATATTTACACACACTGTAATTTCACACACACACAAAAACCATAAATAACCTGAATATGAACAACCTGAAATGTCTTAAGGGAAGTGTAATTTTACCAGTATTCTGTCTGTGATCTGTAAGTTAATATTGTTAAAATGTTATTTTTCTTAAGAAAATTTAGGTTGTTCATGTCATTCACATTGTTTTAAAATGGTTTATAGATGTAAACATTTTCATCATGTAAGGAAAGTTTGGAGTTGACATTTATATATAATTATGTTATTAACTTACTGGTCCGGCCCATTTCAGACTAAATTTAACTGAATTTGGCCCCTGAACTGAAATGAGTTTGACACCCCTGCTCTATACTCCACTTTTGTCCACTTTATTTTCCTTTTCCCTACCTTTGAAAATTTTTATTTGAGGGGGCAGGACACTTGGGCCCAGATGATGGCCCTTGTGTTTGCGCTGCCGCTGGATTCAAAAGCCTTGCTAAATAGCTTATCAAACACGTGACATTCCTGCAAATGAACTGTATGCTGTGTGGACAAATGTTTGAGTATATTGGAGGTATTCCCCCCCTTTGAAGAAATGGAAATTTTGTACCAGTGACATCTTTTCATATGAAATATAACCATACTTTGGAGCGTTTCTGCCTCAATGCCATGTTAGCTACGTTCTGAACTAGAACAATGTGGTATGTGTGTGATGTCATCAGGCGTGCGCAATGAAGGTGGAATCGATAAACAGAATTGTTAAGTAGGCAGGTAAATGATTCCAAGGAATTATGCAACTGGACACCAGCTCTCATAAAGAATCGATTCCCATTCCTGGCTCTCCAGAGGCGTTACAGAGCCATTAATTTATACAGACACTGTTACGGAATAAAGGTGAAACATTCCCTGAACAGAAGTACTGTGTAAAAAGGGGCTAATGACTAGATGTTTAACTGGGGGAAGGTGAGTGTGGGATCTCTGCTGAGCGTTGTGTGAGCCTGGAAGGAAGAGCACAGAGGGCAAGAGTGAAGAAGAGATGCTTTTTCCAGTGGAGTTTTCAGGTACTGCAGTTTGATTTAAGGGGGCAGGATGTTTGTTTAGGGGGGCCCTGTCCCCTCTTACCCATGTGTACGACTGGCCCCAGATTGAACCTAGGATCTTCTTGATGTGAGGCAACAATGCTTCCCAGTGTCCCACCAACAGATTAATAGCTACACAAATTATTGAATGGATGGATGTTACCTGTTTGCTCAGTTAAATCCAGGTGCAGAATCTGTTTGGTCAGGATGTGCATCCTCAGATCATTAAGTCTTGGTCAAATGCAGGAGGGCCCTCGAATTTGTTATTGACCTTAGGAAGTGTGAGAACTATTGTTTCACCTGAGCTGTTTGGTCTGATTTGTGACTAATTCATTGTCTAGTTGATTAACAAGAGTTAGAAATGAAACACTTAGCTAACCTAGATGACTTTGTATTCATGTTCATTAATGTGGTGAAACAGGTTGTTGGACAATCCTCTGACAGAACCTGTTTACAGAAGATTTACAGGAAAGAAAGAAAATTGAACTGCAGCCAAGCGATGCATTCTTCACACAAACCTTGTAATGCTGACTGATGTTGCAACACTGCTTTGTCTTCCTCAGAGTCTAGGACATTTAGATATTAGTTGGCAATTGTCACTGAGCCTCAACTCTTCCATAGTCCTGCAAATGGGTAAAGCAGAGTTCTGTGCAAATGAAACAATGCAGCAAAATGGCAGCAATAAAATGGACATAAGTCTACAAACAAACAGTTTTTTTCTTACATGCATTCACCAGTCCCATCGTAAGCTAACATCAGTATTTATATCATCTTAACATCTGCCGTCACTCAGGTTGTTCGTACTCTCAACCTCATTTACGACCCAAGATATGTTCTGGTAGCTTTGTTTAGAACTCTAACTTTAATATTAACATCATAACGTCTGAATTGTATTCACCTGCTTTCATTTCAAGATCAATATCAAGTTTGTTTTACATAATGGCTGCTTCTTCCTGTACTTCCTTGTAGGACAACACACCCATACTGGCTGACAAACAATTGAGTGCCCTGTTGACACTGGTATTTTGTTTTTGTTCCATAATGAACTGCAGCTTACAGTGAATTCACTCAAATCGTTACTCAAACAGGGGTTCTTTTGTCGCAGCTCCTACAGTGCCCAACTCAAAGCCATGGCTGGCAATTGATGAAACTTGTTTTTGACTGATATATATTTGGCATTTTTTCATCCAAACAACACAAAATTCAGCACTGCAGAGCACAATGTAGCCGGTCTATTTGTCAACAGGTCTGACATCGACTAGCCTGTGCTAACATTGGGGATTAATAATGTCATTTTTGATGGGTTTTTGTCTGTTAGCCAGCAATGTCACTGAACGTTAGTAAAACAATTAAACGTAAAAACATGTAATTAGCAGCAAGCAATGTACAGGTGTCATCTCTGTTTTTTCTTCTTTTGTTTTTCAGTGCTAGATGCTGTCTGTATGGGCTGAAATATGTGCCATCAGAAACTGAATTCGAGGAATTTATAATTGAATTTGAATAGCTAAACTTGAAT
>JAPSES010027243.1:0-13014 GCA_029822895.1 Maxillicosta whitleyi
TGTGTGTGTGTGTGTGTGTGTGTGTGTGTGTGCGTGCGTGCGTGCGTGCGTGCGTGCGTGCGTGCGTGTGTGTGTGTAAGGATGTATGTAAGGGTGTGTGTGCGTGCAATGCAGGAGTCATAATGGTTGCAAATCAGATCACATTACAAGCGATTTTGTTTTCACAGACAAATCTTCAGTATCTTAGAGAGCAACATAAACTGTCCCTTTCCTTCCTGTAGTAAAAACAGGCTTCCTGTGTCTGTGTGTTTGTGTGTGTGTGTGGAAACAGTGTTTTTTGTGTGGAAAAGACATAGTGTTGTCACTGGTTTTACTTTGTTACAGATTTCCTTCTCTGTCTTCTTCTTCCCTTTCCTTTGCTTCATCCTTATAGACTGATACATGTGCCATATATGCTCCATTAGATGTATCACCACTATTGTACTTTTTGTAACAGTTCAAATTCTTTAAGCTTAAACACATTCATGAACCGTGTTCAAGTGTCACTCCCATTAGGAACATTCCTGGTTGCTATCTTGGTTGGCCCTTGTGGTTATTACAGTACAAAGTGGTCTCATTGTAGACATAGTAATCATTTCAGTAAAGTTACCATGTTAAATGCTTACATTTGAGACATGAGTCTCGAATAAGAATAAAGAATGCTCGGTGTTGGCTTAAAAAAATATTTAAAGCAACTACTATTAACAGGCATATACTGTACATGTTTCTGCTTCAAACCATAAAAGCAGTTCAGTGTCCAAAATCACTCAATCATATTTCTTCATAATTATTTAATCAAGTTGTGAAATGAGGTGATAATCATGGTAAAATCTTTATTCCAAATTTTTAAAACAACAACAGTTTGTTTTATTTCTGCATGTATTTTGGAAAAGTTTGGTTCTTAAGTGAATATGAAATTAAAAAAAAACATCCTGTTGAGACATGCAGTTAGATAGTCTTCCATGGTATGTTCTGTGGAAATACAAAGAACGTACAAGAAACATACAAAGAAAAAGTAGGATAAAATACTAGCCACACAGTGACATTCTCATATGTATGTATTTATGTTCTGGACTTTGTGTTGTGTGTCCTTCCAGAGTGGGTGTTTGTGTCTGCAGTGGCGCTGGGCAGTGTGTTATTCCTGCTGTTGGTGGGGGTGTGTTGGTGTCAGTGTTGTCCTCACTCCTGCTGCTGCTATGTGAGCTGCTGGTGCTGCCCTGACACATGCTGCTGCCCAAGACACTGTATGTATCAATATTAACACATGTTCACAACAAAGATGTACACATGTGTACAGAATAACCAAACTGTGTCACAAGTTGTGTTTTTGTTTTAGAAAGTATTCATAAGATGTGCATTTCTCTTTCTAGTGTATGAGGCAGGTAAAAACATAAAGACAGGCACCTCCACCCCTCAAACACCTGCCTACCCTCCATATTTTGTCTCTGGTGTCCCAGCGATGGTTCCCATTGCTCCACCCTCACTGGTGGATAAGATGTCTTCCATTCCACCATCAGATGG
Organism: Maxillicosta whitleyi; assembly: GCA_029822895.1. Classification (NCBI taxonomy): domain Eukaryota; kingdom Metazoa; phylum Chordata; class Actinopteri; order Perciformes; family Neosebastidae; genus Maxillicosta; species Maxillicosta whitleyi. The sequence goes on from JAPSES010027243.1 coordinate 1,501, forward strand.
CACTTTAGTTTCAGCAGGTGAGATGTTTTGTATTTGTAGTGCTGTTTAGTACTGCTAAGTCCACTTCTCCCAAATGTTTTTTACAGTCTCTTCCCTGAATCACCAGTAGCTCCTGTTGTGTGTATACTGAACTATATATAATAGCACCATGTGAGTTCAGCCTGCTACAGGTTCACACACTAGTAGATACTGACCAAAATTATGAATAAAAATGTAAAAATTCAAGCACAAAACAATAAGTGTAAGTATCCCCTGTATTTTAACCTGCATACATTTTATATGTTATATACAGTATATATTTTATTAGTATAGGCATCAGCTCAGATTTTTAGGGTGATACATTCGTTACTATAATATTTGTCCACAGTATAGTAGTAATAGTGCATTTTGGTTTAATTTGCTTGTATTGTACGGAGACTTTGGTGTATGGAAATCTAATCAAAGCAGGTACATTTCTACCTGAAAGCAGAGTAAGGGAAATGTTTACATTTGTTATTCATCTATATTTTTAAGTATGTGTAAGTAGATAAAATATGTTACTTTTAGGCCAGCCTGAAGAGACCATCATGTCTGTTTAGTAAAAAGGTTGAATGTCCATTGGATACTGTCAGTGTAAGACACAGAGGGCAAACAGTTCTTTGTGCTGATTGGTCAGTGTGTATCTCCAGTGCCGATGCATGCTCTAGGGGTTCCCTACCGTGTGCCTTCACCACAGGATCAGAACTCTCTCAGAGTGCTACAGTATGTAGAGAAACAACTGGCTCACTTCAACCCTGCCAGATCCAACAGCCACCAGTGTAAGCTTTAAAAAAAAAACAACCCGTGGCTTTACTTTCTAAAACAAATCTGCTTTAGCATGGTATCGCAATCTACACATCATACCTGTTGTATTGTATGTACTGTAGTCTTTTTCAGTCTTTCTGTGTTTTCTCTCTTGAACTTGGCTTGGCATGCTTCTCTGACCCTGTGAAATTAGCATATCCTGTACTTCAGCTGTGAAATGTTGCATGTGACATGGTAACCTTTCTGAAAATATATTACATCTCTGTAAATCCTTCATCTAACCTCTTGCATACCTTAAATCTGTCTTTCCTATTCTGCTGTGTCTTCAAAGCCTATAAATATTTGCCATTCAACCTAAGGTGTTTTTCCTTACATCGACCTCAATACCTCGATGTGCTTTGACCTTTTCAGCATGTAGCCTGTCTGAGCTGAGTTCTCTCCACGAAGGAGAAGCCAACTTCCGTCAAACTTACAGAAATGTTCAGAAGAAAGCTCTGCCTGCTATTCCTGACAGCGATTCTCACGATGAACCTCAGCGTTATCATGAATGCCGCAGCCCAGAGCCACAGCGGTATCGTGAAAATCCATCTTCCCCCCAGCGCTATCGAGATGACCCTGATTCAGAGCCACGCCGCTGCCAAGATGAGTCTCTTCCTCCACGACGTTACAGCGATGACCCTCCATCTTCCTCTCAGTCACACAGACATGGCCGAAGTCAACGACCGCAAAATCACAGCGATGAAGAAAACCAGAGCAGGTGCAGGCATTGATGAAATCATACGGAGACAATAACACAACGGGGTTTCCATTGAATCGTAATTCCAGTTTTATGACTGATAACATTTGTTAAAAAAAAAAAAAAAAAATAGAAAGAGAACATGCATCACAAAGTATTTATTATTAATGCTTCACATTGGCCATAAAGTGACAACTGAATGACTGTTCACTATTCCTCCTCTAATTAATTTGAGGCTGTTGCCATTATTTCAGAAACTGAAGTCTATATTACATTTGCATTTGTAGCACAGACTATTAGTGAAGTAAGGGAAGATTCAGAATTGTCTGGTGAAAAAAATGTTTACTGATACCAGCAAGAAAATGTCTTGGAAGAACCCAGAAATTCAAAAACATCCAAAACAAAAATATTATGCCACCACTGTTTAGTTTAACTTTAGTTGTGTCTGTTTCTACTTGTGCCTCATCTTGTTCTTCCCTCTGTTTTTCTGCAGATGGAATCCCCGTTCAGAACATCTGCAAAGGAAGACGTACCGTTCTGCTGAACGGACTGGCTCACTTGACGAGCTGGAGGAGTTTGCTGTCTCCTACAGACAAAGGGGAGGCAGAGGGACGGAACGGAGAGAAGATGCAAGAGGAAACTATGACATGGAACTTTTGGAGTTCAGTCGATATCCTTCCTATCGTAACGGACCACCTCAACATTATCACAATGATGAAAATAGGCTAGAAGACAACAGTGACCATGAAGATCACCCAGGGCGAAATAGGAACATAAGTCCACTTCCTTCACCAAAAAAGAGGAGGGGCACTTGGGATGATGACCGCCCTGTCCCACCTCCTCCCAGAGTCAGCCCCCCATCAACATCATCTCAAGAGAAGGACTACGATGGCGCATTCCTTAACAGTCTTCTGGAGCGCAAGGCAAAGCTACGAGGGGTGAGCCAAGGGAAGAGTGGGGCACGGGGTGAAGTGGAGTCAGACACCCCCTCAAAAGGTAGCTCAAAGAAGAGCAGCGGGGAGTCGTATCGGCATGACAGCCGCTCACCTAGTAACAGGCCCGAAGTGGAATCGCTGCCTCCTTACTCAGATACAGAACGAGGCAGATGTGACAGGCCATATTCACGGTCGCTCCCGGCAACCAGTCGGTCTTCTCAACCTCCTGAACATTCCCCTCTCAGTCGAAGAGAGGAATCTAGGGAGAAGTCGCGGAAAGTGGTGAGTTAGCCTGAAGGCAGTATGGGGTAGATTTCACGGCTGTTTCGTAGGTTAGTAGATATATTCATGAATTGGCATATGAACACCTTGAGTTTCATTAGACTGTTTGTGTGCTGTCATTATTAAACAGTGACATATGCCCTTATATTACGCTGTACTCAGTCACCTCTCAGCATCCAACATCTCTAACCAACATCTTTCTCTATGCTCTGAGGAAAGTGTGTTACTTTTTAAAGAAATACTTTTTTCAAGCACTCATTGTAAAAATTAGATGAGAAGATTGAAATCAGCCTAATACTGTACATGTTGAACAGGAATACACCAATCAGTCAGCTCACAACCAAAGTAACTGGTGACTAGATACATTCAGTTTTGTTCAGATTGACCATTTTATGAAGCCCTCATCACTTAATATCATGCACAAAGCAATGCGCAGCAAAACATAGTCACTAAAATTTAATCAGGGGAAACCTTCACAGTGAGTGAAGAAGACAGTGAATAAAAGTGGTGACAGACGGCTGTCCAACCTGAGAATAAACACCCGGCTGTTACTGCAGTGATGTGGACATAGAAGTGCTATGTTGGGTCTAGTCTGATACAGTTAGTTTTCAATTGGACTATATCTGTAGAAAAGAAGCTCTGTCCAGTAACCTGATGCTGTTATGGCGGAAATGTAAGCAAATGTTTCCATATGTTGTCAATTCTAATTTGTATAAGGAAAGAAAATCACAAAAGAATGAATGACCCAAATTTGAAGTGGACGGTCAGACATAAAAAGATGTATGTATAGACCGATGGATGGATGGATGGATGGATGGGTGGGTGGGTGGATGGACGGATGATCTTTACACTAAAAACAGAGGCCAGGCTCTAGTCAACAATAGTCTTCTTTCACATATTGTATCTGATTAATGCATATAATATGTTCCACACTGTTGGGCTATTCCTCTGAGAACATCTGGAATTGTCAGTAATGGTGAAAAACCACAGACAAGCATTGTGAAAGCATGGATGTATTTTACCTTTGCTGTCCTGATACCTCTCTCACATCTGGATTTTTCCTCTATGAAACATTTTGGTCCATTACCTCGGACACATACAGCAGATACTGTGTGACATATTCAAAGCCTGTTGTTAGTATAGAGTATATCAGAGTCATGTAGTGTGTTATTTAACCACTGTTCCTCATGTGGGACCCTTAAACCTAAGATTTAGAAACTACATACCTTACATTATAGTAAGTGTTGTTGTTGTACCTTTGACAGGTCAGGTTCAGATGCTACCAGAATGAAAACTAGGTAGAATCCTCTGTTCTGTATCCATTCACCCTAATACTCATAACAGGTTGATTTCACCCTGTCAAACCTGGGCCAAAATTATATTCAGGATCAAACAATCACATCACAAATGTATGAATCCATCAGAGGCTTTATGAAAATCTTTATGCTATAAAAAACTGAAGCGCGTTTTGTCCCAGGTTTTACCTAATAATCCTATTTTGCTAATATCTACTATGTTTTTCCTGTCTCACTCTTAACGAAAATGAAGTATTTTAATACTACAGTTCCTCTCTGTTATTGGTCTGACCATCTACACCTTTGTATCTCCACCAGAGTACACTCCTCAGCCGAGACTCCCTCATTGTCTGATGGACTGGAATCAACAACATTTGAGCACTTCAAAAAAAATGGAGAATACCACAACAAACCTGTACAGGAACTGCTTTTAACCTGACAAACAATGTTGAACTGACTTTGGCATTCATGGATTCTAAAATATATGCAAAGCGCAGCTGAAAGTAGCATAAGAAAGAACTGGATGAAGGCCAGTGAACGAAAAGAAAGTGAAGCAGCTTCTGTCATCGAGACTGTCCTGCCCGTGACGTCGGTGACTGAATGAAGTCATCAGCTTCCCGTGTATACGTCATCTGGACGAACACTGAACTAATGTGGGCTCAGCGTACGTATGACCTGAACTGTCCGTCTCAGCAGGTCTCGTCTTCCCTCATGGCCGTGGAAAAGGCTCTAAAGCAGAAAGAGTTTCTTTGCACTTGCAGCACAATGACTGCATTCATCTGCATTTGATGAGGCATATATACAGAGTTGTAGAGTAGAAGGTATATGACAACGCTATTATTGTGAAGGAGGGTTTCAGTTGATGACACTGCATGCCATTCAGTGTCATGAACAGCAACTAAAGCACTGAAATCTTACCTAAAGCTGGGTTTGCTGGGATTCATTTCTACATTTCTGGACAAAATAATGCTAACATTTTCTGAATTATGACTCTAACCATTAAAGCTACCCTAATCACTGTCACTAATTTTATACGTCCGTTGACTGAATGCAGTGTGTAGCTCAGTTTCATTCTAATTAACAAACCCACCGTCCTCTACAGGAGGTATGTGTTTCTCTGAAGGGGAAAAAAAACATGTATTAAAAGGCAAAGAATGTCAGATTTTATTCGACCGTTGGCTCGAAGAGTACTAATTAACAGTGTTGCTATTTCTTCTTTTATGAATTGAGATGATATCAGTGTTGTGTTTACACCTTGTTTTGCTGCCAAAAAAAATAAAATAAAATGCTGCCCTGACCCTTCTTGGCTACAACTGTACAATTAACAGTGTAAGTAAAATGAGTCATAAAAGTTGAAGTCAACAAATTCGTTACCAAGCAATGTGAGGTTTACAGATTTGTCAAAAAGGCCAAATAGGCTGAATTTATGACAACAGAGACATGGTTAAATAATACAAAAAGATGGACAAATCCTGACTTGATACACATTTTTTGTACATTTGTAGCAGTTACACAGAAACCTCCGATTTAACAAGTGCATTTGTGAAGCAGTATCAGTAGTTTATGTATAAATGTTTTATTTTACATGCAGTATCTACACAATAGCAGTGGATTAAAGTAGTGGAATTTTGTATTTTCTGCGCATATTTAAAGTCATGAACTGCCTCTTGCTTATCCATTTGTACAAGAATATAGTGGCATTTTATAGAATCTCAGCCTATTTATATTTGCTGTGTGGTTTGATATTATTGTTGAAATTTGTAAATTATTATGTTTGTTTAAGCACTTAAGTATGTTTGCATAAGATGAAGCGTCCTTCAGGTGATTACTGTAATTTGGTGTTTTCTTATCACTGGTGAGTCAGTCAGTAAACCAATACTTATAGTGTGTTATCTGATCGACACACACATGCCCACACACCCAGAACACATTCCCTCTGATGTTTGACATCATTAGACTCACTGTGTTTCATCAGTTAGTGCTTGGGTCGGCTGGGTTTAGAATAAACCTAATATCAGTGTTTGGTTCTGTTCTCCTGTCTGGTACTGACAACTTTGTGTGACAGAACGAGAGCTGACTCTTTACTTTTCTGTAAAGGAGACAATGTATAATTGAGTATGACTCACGGCTCGTTGTGTCTTTGTCCATTGTTGTAATCACAGACTGTCTGTCTGTACTTCACAGCTGTGTTAAAACTCATATCACTTCTGCCAGCTCAGCCACAGAAATTTGCCTCACAGTTGTTTTTTCATGACTGTATGTTTTTATCTTATCTTTTCTTACACTTTGTTTTCTGTTACTATTTGTTTGAATGATTGGGTTCATTATTTGTTTTATAAAAAGTGGGAAAATGCACAACATAAACGTCAAGGCCAACAGTGTTTCTGTGTTCCCATCCAATAAAAATCAGGAGAAAAGATTTTTTTAAAAATCTGTGTTATTTTAATGTATTACTTTAGCTTTTTCAGTAAATTATGTTATATGCAAAGGGATATTATTACTAACAATATATTTTATGTCCTTTTCATACAAGAAAACCAATGATAATATTAATTATTATTGTTGAAAATAATAATCATATCTGAACTTTTGGTAAAGACTAATCAAATACTGTTTTCCATTAGTGAAATTACATAACATCCATTAAAATACTCTGCATCATCTACTATTGTAGGCAAGGAAAGTTTATTTGTAGAACATTTCATGTACAGGACATTTCAGTGCTTTACATGAGACATAAAAGCATCACAAGAGAGGCATGAAAAGAGAAAGTTAAAATAGAAAATAGACATAAAAATCTAAGAAATACATTTTTTAAAATTAAAATAAACAAAATCAAAGATAAGATGTGATTTTAAAGTTAATTTAAAAGACATTATTTAAGAGTTTAACAGAACGCTGCAGTAAACATTAATGTTTTCAGTCTGATTTAAATGACAGTTTGACCTCAGGTGTTCAGGACGTTTGTTCCACAGGTGAGACTGAGCAGAGGTTCTAATTGGTTCTAATTTTGGGAACACACAGTAAACCTGCCCCTGATGACCTCAGAGTTCTGGATGTTTCATATGGATCTAAAAAACCTAGGATGTGTTTGAGTCCAAAGTCGTTCAGTGTTTTTTAAACCATGAGGAAAATCTGGAACTGTGTCCTCTGACTCACAGGAAGTTAATGTAGTGATCTGAGGACCGGTCCAGTAGCATTTAATGTGCAGTAGGAAGTTATAACAGAACCTCTTTCATTCTAACATGTGAAAAAAAAAAAAAAAAGGGCTAAGAAACTCCTTGAATCTTGTGTGTCTTGGTCATGTGTGACTGAGAATAACAGACAGTGTGGACATCTTAGATCGTTTGTTTGCGATGGGAGGGATCGGTTCAGACAGCAGCCGCTCACAGCTTCAGACTATGTCAGGAATGTTGTTGAGCAACTCCCTCCTGATGTTATAAAGTAAAAGAAAACACCAAAAACCATGACATCACACCCAAAACTAGTGAAATATAAACAAAAACAAGGTCCACAGTGGCTGCAGTGAAGCTTTTGATTATATTACATAATGTCTTTTCTGTCCTTTAAATAGTCTGAATGCTTCATTGTAACAGCAAATACCTCTTTACTTAGTTTTTAATTGATTGTACATAAACGTGCATGAAACTGAAGCTCACTGACCACAGACTGGAATGTTTATTGAGCAACAATAGAGACGTTTATATTGAATTTAACCTCATAGTATGAGAAAAAAAATGGAGTGAGGTGGTGTTTGTGCTTTAAGGACACAGTCAAAGGACAGGATGCAAGTGAGAATAAGTAGGAAGTACCAAGTGGACTTTGGCAGAACTTTCCAGGAAAAAAACAAAAGTGTTGTACTGCAGGTGCAGAATGGGAGTGCTTTGAGGGAAAACAAAATGTAAGTTTCTTTTGGCTTTTCCCTTCAGGGTTCACCACAACGGATCACAATCACAATGTTGATTTGGCAGGTTTTTACGTCGGATGCCCTTCCTGACACAACCCTCTGTATTTATCTGGGCTTGGGACCGGCACAATAAGACACTGCCCCATTGTGGCTACAGGTATAGGGATGTATTGCGTAAAGGACCTTTCCCAAGAGACCACCTGGGTCTCGAACCGGCAATCTTCCACACCAAAGCTAGTAGCCATAGGCTACTCAGTCACAATATCAACCAAAACCATCTACTGATCTAAAATGTTTAATACCTGTTGATGCACTAATCCTATGAATGCATGTAAATGACGTTCAGAGGCTCTGTAGTGAATATGGAAACACCATCATCTTCTACAACATTGATTCACCAGTAAAACCCATGGAGTTGGATCAATGACAGTGGATAGAGACACTTGGTTTATATTCAGTTAATGATATATTTTACTGAAAGAGTCACTTTTTCTTCAGTTTTCTCTATTTCAGACATAATAACCTTTGAATATTTTGAAAAATACCAGACTTTTCATATGAAATGCAAAATAAAGTGATAATAAATGATAACATTACAATAAATGGTGATAAATCACTTAAGAAATCGTAAATATATAGAAAAATGTATTTGTGAATTACCATAGAAGTAGCTATGGGTCTTTATGAGTTAAAAAATAACCTAAGGACAGAGGGGCAGATCTATAAAAGGTTTGAAATCTCTGTAAATCACCTGCAAACTGTGGTTCAACCCCACGTGCAAAATTCTAGAGTTCGCAAGCAAATTAGTACACGCAAATTGGGACCTTTATAGATCCGGCCCAAAGTGTAGACATCAGATACACGGTACCCTATAGTCTATCAGGATAGTTTTTATATCCCTGTCTGATATAGACACTTTCAGCAGAATGAACATAAAGATGATCAACCAGCATGAAAGTCAGATTAAACCTACTACATATCGTCTGCTCCACACCCATGTTTAACACAGTTAAACACTGTTAAATGGAGAATGAGGCCAAACACCACTTAGTAACACTGGAGCCTGATTATAACAGCAGGTCTGTGGTTAAGTCAATAGTTTCCACGATGGTCATTTGGAAGACTGGGGTTTGGTTCTTGAGAGTTACATGAACTTTTTTTTCTTTTTCATAGACTGTCGTTGGCAATAATACGGCATTATCCCCTGTCTATACTGACAGTCACAGTGCACTTATTGCAGATCATTCATTTATCAGACAGGGGCAGTTGTTTGCTTACCTGCTTTACTAGTTTCAGCTACTTCCTGTAGCCTTCGTCAGAAGCGTCACCACGATGTTGCTGTGACTTGCTTAAAGGCTGCTCATGTGGGTTGATCAGACAGCAAGGACGGTTTACGCCCCCTGCTGTCTGACATCTTTTCCAGGACCACATCCCAGGTGTGCGACAAGGTGTATGTGCCGTCATCCCTGTTCATTGTCCTTGGCCTGTGTTTCTGTATCTCAGTGGTCTCCCTGATCCAGCGATGGTACCTGTTGTTTTCAGCTGTTGTTGTTGTTTTCTGTCAATGATCAGATTTGGCTGATTTGAGGTTTTCTTGGTGCGCTTGATCTTTTGCTACTCTTGGTAGTCTGTGTGCTGTTTCCTTTTCACGTTCTTCCTAATGTTCTTTCTTGCGTACTCCAAAACCTCTCCCTGTCTCTGCTATGTATGTTTTATTGCAAGATAGACATGGAATTTCACATATGACGTCACACTTCTGCTAATGATGTATTTTGTCTTTGGATTTGACCAGTAGTTGTTTGAGTTTTATACGTGGTTAGACTGGTGTGTTAACATTATGTTTCTTCATGGCCCTCTGAATCTGTTCTGTAATTCCCTGGATATATGGTGAAGGAATTATTGCAGGTGGGTTTGTGTCCTGTGGCTTTTTCTTTCCTTTTGTTGTTTTTGTCGTGCCTGTTTTTTCCCTTTGCCTATGGCCCGTTGTGGATATTACATTACATGACATTTAGCAAACACTTTTATCCAAAGCGACTTATAGAGAACATAAACATAGCATATAGCAATTGCAGAAACAAGGTGCACAGGAAATATACAGAACAATAGGTGCAACTGCCAAGTGGGGTTAGTAGGATTTTTAGCACAGGGTCAAGTAGAGTAGACACACACACACCACAACATACCATAGAGTCTGGGCAGCTCAGACATCAGTGCAGTAAGTAGTCTTTAAAGAGAAGACTCTTTATGTATATTGACATTGAGTGAGTGCATTTTGGATGTGTGCCTCTTCTATGTCTGTGACCATGTTTGCTCTCTTATACAATGTCCTTGCTACTGATAGTTTATGTACTGTTGGATGTTCAGATGTCCATAGTAAATACCGGTCCGTGTGTGTCAGTTTGCAGTGTATTTCGATGTGTATGCTGCCGTTGTCTTTATGGGTGAGTTTTAGATACAAGAATGTTATGGTGTTGCTGTCTTCTTCCTTGTGTGTGAATTTAATGTTTCTTGTGTCGTCTATGGTGGAGTTGAGATGGTCAGTGAGGTGTTTGGTGTGTACTATTTTTTATTTTTTCCAATATGTCATCCGCATATCTCTTCCACTGGACGACATATTGGAAAAAAAAAATAAAAAAAAATAGGCCACACCAAACACCTCACCAACCACCTCAACACCATAGATAACACAGGTGACATTAAATTCACACACAATGACAGCCAGGGAGCGTAAACCCTCCTGGCTGTATGACCAACCCATCTAAACAGCCTATAAGACATGTCACAGCAACATCACTGTGACACTGACGAAGGCTACAGGAAGTAGCTGAAACTAGTAAAGCAGAAAAACAAACAACTGCTCCTGTCTGATAAATGAACGATCTGCAGTAACTGTAAGTGGAAGACAGTATGAGACTTTACCACACAGTGCACGGTATCTTGGATACAGTCACCCCTTGAGTTGCACAAAATCATTTATCAAATCAATCACTCTTTTGGCCCAACCTTAAGCTGATTCTGATTTTCACACCCAACATACTTTTTGCACAACTCTACACACATTGTCACTCTTTAAAACACATTTCTGACTGTGATGCACATCAGCTGTGAAATGGTGAACACAGGTTAAACACAAATACAGCACAGTTGGCAACAAGTAGACACACCGAGTAAATGCTCAAAACTGAACACACTATTTTCAAACTAACTGCACATGATATAAGCCAGTTCAGAGTGCACCTGATACCAACCGTGGATGGAAGTGACCTGAGAGGCAAAGGATTGTGTCTATGTTGTGGTTTGGGATAATGTCCATGATACAGAAGTGGTTCAATATCAGCCAGAGTATCATAAATGTGTGCCTTTCAACATACAGCCTTTCCCTCAACCCAATGGGAGAATGTTTCTCTGCATGGCAGTGCAAGGTCTATTTCTGAACACATACAGCAGGGAAAATCTGTTGGAAGTAATGGAGATAGTCTGTGGAGAGTGTGAAGTGTTGTTAAAGGTGCCCTATTATGCCTTCATATACTCCAGTTAGAATTGTTCTATGGACTATACAAAACATGTTCATGAAGT
>JAPSES010027310.1:0-10514 GCA_029822895.1 Maxillicosta whitleyi
TTTCATTTCAATGACATAGAAAAATGTGTAATCAAAATACGCTTCACCCTGTGAAAGCAGACCACTGGGAAATACTGGGAAGATAAAAAAAAAAAGAAAAAACAGCACGAAAACAATAGGGCCTCGCGCCTTCGGTGCTCGGGCCCTAAAAATGGAAGTGTAACTGAAGCCCAGAAGAACACCTGTTTTCTGATGATGAAATCAATAGAACCCTGCTTTCTTTTTAACCCTTAAATGATTGTTTCTGGTAGAAGTCAACTGGTTAAACCACCAGGCATCATATTGGTTTCCTGGATCATTTATCTCTGAATTCTGATACTGATTTTTTTCAGACGGAGCCGGTCCGGATCCAAATCCAGGTTCCTAAACGGGAAGTGAAGCCTAACCCCGCCCCCCAGCAGAAGGCAGTGTCTGTCAGTCAGCCGCAGGTGAACCTGTCAGCCAATGGCAGTGTGAGCAGTGCTCAGGTGATCCACATCCAGCCTGTGGTGGGTCAGCAGGGCCAGATCTTCCTCCAGCAGAGTCCAGGAGATCCTCCTCTCCAGCTGCTTCTCCAGAGCCCCTCCCCTGTTGTTGGATCTCTGCTCCCAATAGTCCAAAAGCTCACAAGCTCTGTCCCTGCTCCCAAAGTGACCGTCTCCCCATTGCGACTCCAGATCCCTACCTCCATGAAGACCCCACCCCCTGTCACTACTAAACCTGCTCCACTGTTGAAGACCACGGTGAATGGAGCTACGCCCAAGAGTCCGAGTCTGGTTAAAGCTGTCACTGCACAGGTAGGATGCACACTGGGCACACGCTCAAAACAAACAAACCCAGAGAACTTTGGCCCAAGGTCAGAAGCTGAACCAGCTCTGGGACCAAAGTGTGGACATGGATCTGGATCAAAGAGACCAGTCACCTACACCAAACAGGAAGTCCACCGTGTTGGTTTGATTCCACAGAGTATTTTAATGTTAGTCTTTAATAATTGTGATTCTGTTTTCCGTCTACATAGGCCACACCCAGCAACACTCCAGCAAACACTGCAGCCACACCCCCAAAGGACAAAGAGAAGGAGAAAAAGGTCAAGAAGAGGGAAAGGAAGGCAGTGAAGGTCCTGACCAGATCAGGACGAGTCTCCAGACCTCCAAAGTACAAAGCCAAGGACTACAAGTTCATCAAGACGGAGGATCTGGCCGACTCCCATCAGTCTGACTCTGACGACTACTCGGACATGAGTGTGGAGGACGAGGAGGGTGGGAAGAAGGATGGCTCCTCCCCCTCCTCGTCCATCACCTACAGCCATAAGTCCAGGTCGTTCCGCTGTCAGAGCTGTGATAAGGCCTACATCGGACCTGGAGGACTCAACCGACACTACAAACTGAACCCGACTCACGGCGACCCTGAACCGCCCAAGGGCACAGAGCCACAGCAACTGGACGACAACCAATCACAGGAGACAACAGCAGCAGAGGCCGACAGAGAGAAGGCTGAAAAACCTGTCACCATGACGACACACAAAGTACGGCAACAAAACAAACCATGATTACCACCAGGAAGGTCACATCATTACTTTAATGCAATTTATACCCAACTGTCTGACCCTCTGCCCTCTGACCCCCAACCCTCTGACCCCTAACCCTCTGATCTCTGCCCCCTGACACCTACCCCCATCGGTTGCTCTGGTTCCATCGGTTCCTCACTAACAGATCCTTCCTCTCTGGTTGTCAGGTGGAGGGCAGTCCTGCGGCCGCCGTTGGACTCAGGGGACTGCATTACAGAGGACCAGGTCGACCCCGAGGACGAGGCCGGGGGAGGGGCAGGGGGAGGGGCCGATCACTGGGACCACCTCCTAGGGTGAACATTATTTTAAGTGTCTGACACATTTGTGTATAACAAACAAAATATCTGAACAATCATCTGCTGTGATTGGCTATCCAGGTGGCAGTGGGTGTTGTCAGTAGGCGGGGCCGGCGAGGACGACCTCCAAAGCTAGGTGTTACCATGGTGACAGCGGAGCAGCAGGCAGAGAGGAGGAGAGCACGCCTTCAGGAGGTGAGATACAGGAAGTGTTGGCATAAGGATGGGTTTAAACAGCAGTGTCACCATGACGACAGGCATGTTGTTTTTTTAGCTGGTGGATCAGTGCGAGGATGAGGACCTGATGGACATCGTTCTGCCACGTCTCAACAAAGTCCTGAGTCTGTGGGAACTGCTGCAGGCCAAGGTACGACACACCACCTACAACACCACATGAAGACATGACAAACATACGGACCGCTCTGGACCAGGTCCGGTCTGGAAACCACCCTGAGGTTACAGTAGAACACAAATACAGTTCCTTCAGTAGGGACACAAACCCCTGGACCATGGATCACTCAGCCGTTAGTCAAACCATGAACTTTGACCCCTATGAAAACCAGTCAGGCTGATGACCGTTGAACTGGTTCTAGGTGGAGCGCGGAATTTCGGCTCGGACTCGGTTTCCAGACATTTACCGAGAGTTTGAGTCTCTTCAGACCCAGGTGAGACAGGCAGCTCAGGAGTACATCCTCAGCCCACAGGGGGGCGCCACACCGCTGGAGGTCTGCAACATCGAGGTGAGGGCCTGGTTCTTCTACGTTCTACCAGGTTCTGCCATACAGGTTTTCATTGTGCAGTGTTCCTGGTCTTGTCCTGGTTCTCAGGTGGCCCGGTGTTTGGGGATCCTGGACGAGGTGAACCGGATGAAGGTGCTTCCTGGAGCATCACCGTTCTCCAGCCTGACCAATAAGAATGTCCGATACTTGGAGGTAAATGTCCTTCACAGACCGCAGGCACTGTCCTCAGGCAGCCCTGACTGATCCAGCCAAAAACTCTTGTTTCCCAGAATTCCAAGATGCTGCCACCATCAAAGAGATTTAAGATGGAGAACAGTGTTCCAGTTCATCAGAACGGCATCGAGACGCCCAGAGCAGGTGAACCAGCACCAACGAAGAACACTTCAAACACAAACACCTTTTGTCTTTAACCTTTTGTCTTTTCATGTCCCATGTTGTTGACCACAGCACCCCCTTTAACCCCGTCAGCTCATTCATCCTCATCTCTGAAGTCCTGCTTGGTCTCGGTGTCTCCGCTGAGTCCATCTGGACCTAGACCCCCAGCCGCCAACTCAGTGTCCAGGTGAGTCATCTGCAGACCAAGATCCCGGTGGTTTTCTGCACATAAACTGATCAAATGCGGTCCTGTTCCATGAAGTAAAACCTCCTCAGTCAGGTCTAACCCAGATCCACCAAGACCAGGATCTGGGTTCACTTTATGGAATAGGTCCACATGAGAACAAAAACGTTAAAGTCCATGTTAACTCCTCCTGTTTCTTCATCTTCCAGTCCCACCCTGGCCCTGCCTCCCATAACACCCATGGATGGCACCTGCATCCAAAACCAGGACCAGGTGGACTGGCCTCTGCAGACCAGCACCCAGGGGGGGGTGTTGCTGGAGGCTCAGAACCAGGTCCTGAACACCAGTGACATCACAGCACAGATGAAGGAGCTGGAAAAGGCTCTGGATTCTGGTCCAGACAACACGTCTATCCCTGAGGCCGGATCCACCAATGCACAAGGGTCCTCATCCTCCCAAACACCTGAACCCGAGACCCCCATGGACACAAACACACCTGAAACAAGTTCCACCAACAAACCAGAGTCCTGTTCCACACAGAGACCAGCACACAGGGACCCGGTTCAGTGTGAGACCAGTTCAACAGGACCCTGTGAGACCAAAGAGGTCCAGGAAGGTCAAGAGATCTACATTCAGACGGAAGGGTTGACGGTTCAGTTGGCAGAGCCTGGATCAGACCGGATTGTCATTGTAAACGGGCCTGATGGGACCACCATGCACATCCAGACCCCCGAGGGGGTCCCATTGGAAGCGGTCCAGGCCCTGCTGGGCATCGAGGCCTCGGAGAGGGTCAGAACTCCTCAATGAACCCGGTCCTGGTCAGTGATCTGACTCAACCCAGTTCTTTACGACCTTGAACCTCTGGAACCAGGTCTCAGAGACCTGGGTCGGGTTTAGTTCTGGTTCATTTTAATGAATGTTTGTACATTTGTCAAAGTTCTGTGGGTTTGTTGAATGTTTTCTGTTCATTTCAGACTGAAACATTAGTTCCATGTTTATATGTAGATAAACCTGAAAAACCACATTTAAAAAAGTTGCACTATTTTATTACTTTTTATAAAAACTTGTTCAGAGAAAAATGGACAAAACGTTTGTACAACTTTGGAGGAAACAGAACATTGGTTTGTCTTCAATGGTTTGAACATGTTTGTCCAATAAACTGATGTTCAACTGAGCTGATCAATAAGGTCAACTGGGGGGGGGGGGGGGTTAACCACTGAGACACCATTTTCACCAACACATGATAAAGTGAAATTATAGAAGCATTTATTGATTTAACCTTCAAATGTTTAAAGGATTTCAACGTTAAATGTCAGAACTCCAACCACAGTATTACAGTTCTGTACATGTGGGTGGGTGTGGCCAGGAACCTGATGATGTCACAGACTGATGACTCAGTGTCTGTCCAAAATGTGCCAGTGGCTCCACCCACTGATGTCCGCCATCAGAGGCCTCTGGACATGTGATCAAAGTGGGCGGTGCCCTGTCTCCAGCAGCAGGCTCTCCAATGTCATTCGGACCTGAGGGGGTACAAAGGGCTGGAGGAGCCAGCAGGACAGGTGGACCATGCAGAGGTCAGAGGTCACAGCATGGGCCAAGTCCTGCAGCAGCGCCTGCTTCAGCCGCAGCTCTGACCAGAAGGCGTCCAATAGGAAGACGGACACGCCCTCTGCAGAGAGACACACAGATGAGACCCAGTCTGACCAGGACCTGGACCATGTCCAGGCTGAACCCAGTGTGACCCAGGTCTAGACTGGTTCTGCTTACCAAAGCGTTCGGCGCTCCAGCTATGAAACATTGGCGTCTTCCCTCCTTCGACTCCAAAGTGAAACTGTTCGAGTTCGGAGATGCCACGTTGGCTCGCTGCCAGACGCTCCATCTTCATCACCACAGCAACCTGATACAATGACCAATTAGAGGGAGGGAGGCGTTAATCATCAGGTGACCGTTTTTCATTCAAGTCTGTATTTTTAGTGATGTGTTTTGTTTTCCACCATTTTGTCCACGACGTCCTGCAGTTTGTCACAGTCCTGTTGAAGCGTCACTGCATCGACGACTGTGGACGGAGGCGGAGCTTCATCCGACAGCTTTTGAGACTCAGACCTGGAGGTGAGGAAACATCAACATCAAACCTACTAAACCTATTCAGCCTTTGAATCTGGTTGATCTAAAGGCGTGCGGCGTCAGTCGGTGCTGATTGGTCCAACTCACCGTCTCAGCCGCAGGTTGACGATGTTTTGTGCAACATTGAAGCCGTCGTCGTTCAGTCGCTCCCATCGTAGCAGGAGGTTGTGCCAGTCAGCTGCGTTGTCTTTGACCTTTCGGCAACTGCCTGTCAGTGCAGAGCACTTCCTGTTTGATGATGATTCACCTGGACACAAAGTCACATGATCAACAGAAACAACCACACACGCCCCCAGCTCCACTCACATCAACCTCCGCTTCATTAACCCTTTCATCTTTCACAAACATCTGAGGCTTCTGTTCAACGGTGATGTCACCAACAGAGCATGCTGGGAAACAGGACACTAACAGAACCGGCATTAGAACAATCTGCGGAAAACAGTACATACAGTAGACACAACGGGTGGGCGGGGCTTATTTTAGACAGACCTGACAGACCACACTCACTGTTGTCTGTTCCACAGAAGAACATGACAGCACTGGGTTTGTTCGGAACTATTCAGACTTACATGAAACACGTGATCGGCCGCATCAAAGTGTGTCATAACTCTGTTTACAGGGCTCTGGTTCTGAACAGTTCCGTTCGTTACTGATCTCATCCCGTTCGTCCGTTGATCAGGTTCACAGACCCATAACAAACGGGTCAGAAACCGATCATCTGGCCCATTATCACACACACGTACAGACATATTTCGAATCGCTTACCTTCCATTCGATTAACGAACCAATGGGTCACGTGACAGGATGTTCCCGTCTGTTCTTCTTCGTGTGTTTGACCGGATGTTGACACGGTCACAGGAACAGGAAGTGGCGTTTATTCAAGTTCTGATCGAATCCTTCTGTTCTGCGCCGTTCCTCAACCCACATATTAGAACTTATTGATTCTGAATTAGCTTCACGCGCTGGTTTAATATTCTGCTTATCATCTGACGGTTCCTTTGAGGCTGGGAGGGTTATGACGTAATTCCGTCATTTACCGACACTGACGCACGAACTGCGGTTCAGTGACGAGGTATCACTCTGTCTGTTATTTGAGAACGATCAACACGTGGAGTTCGGCTCCGTTCGGGACTGGATCAGTGATGACGTAAAAACACAAACACTTTTCAATCTGATGATAATTTAGTAACAGTTTGAAGTCATTAATAAAACGAAGTGAAGTGAGTTCAGAGCCGGAACACGTGAGTAGAGCAGAGTGAGACCTCTTCCTCACACTGCATCTGCGTCCAGTGTGAGGAAGCAGCAGACGGTTCGCGCGCTCCCTCGAGTGACCGGTCCTATCCTAAGCGTCCACACCCTGACCTTTGACCTCTGCACCCATGACCCTGACGCCGCTGCAGGTTCCAGAGGAGCTGTGGCTGCAGGTCTTTAGCTTCCTGTCCTGGTCCGACAAGCTGAGCGTCCGTCTGACCTGTTCTCACTTCCGACACCTGTTAGATAAGTCCCGCCCCCTGTGGCGTGGATTTGCCGTCCGGCTCCGTCACTTTTCTGCTTATAACCGCCGTTTCTGGTGTTCTTTGGCTCAGAGGCATGTGGGCAGAGTCGCAGTCACAGCAGGACGACGCAAACACCTGAAGACGCTGGCCACCTGGCTGCCTCACCTGGACACGCTGCGATTGGATGATTGGAAAGAGGGCGGGGTTGACGAACTACGGCTGTTTGAACACCTGACACACCTGTGCCTGACCGCGGGCTCCACGCCTCTGATAACCTTTGACTTCCTGTTGCCTGTGAGTGGTCAGCTGACCCGGCTGAGTCTGTGTAACATCCGCCTCACCTGTGCGCCCGCTCACCTGGTTTCCGCCGTCACACGCCTCACCCACCTGAAGTCACTACTGATCCACCACGACGGGAGCCTGAACTTGCCATTGAGCGCGCTCAGAACCATCCTGAGTCACCTGATGCACCTGACGCACCTGTCATGGACCATGATCACCTATAGGACACTGTCACATGACTGCTTTAGCCCCGCCCAGTTCACAGGTAAACCACTAAACACATCAGGAAGATAACCCTCCTGCACCAAGTTCTGAGCAGATCCACTAAGTTCTATTGAGGTTCTACGACTGCAAAGAGGTTCACACGGAGCAAATCAGGTTCCGCTGAGGTCCATCAGGTTCTATATATGGTTCCACTGAGGTGGAATCAGGTTTTGCAAAGGTACCTGTCCAGGTAAACTGTGGTTCTCCAACAGGTGGTGTGGTTCTGCCTCTGTCTGACCTCCAGCTGTTGAACTACGACGCCGCAGTGACACCTGGCGCCCTGGTGCCACTGTCTGGCCTGCGCTCACTGTCCGTGTTCCACCTGTACTCGGTACCTGGACCCATCTGTCACCTGCGGACCTGGCTCGGTGCGCTGCCCCGACTCCAAAGCCTGAGCGTACACGGTGAGTCCATGTCCGGGGGGGGCTCCAGTCGGGTTCCAGCAGGGCTCTAATTAGGGGTGGGTACTGCCAACAATACGTAGGCGGTATCCAAGGTGGCTGTAGTTCAGGTAGAACACTGCTTTAAGAACACGGCTGTAGAACACTGCTTTAAGAACACGGCTGTAGAACACTGCTTTAAGAACACGGCTGTAGAACACTGCTTTGCTGTTTCACAAACTTCATAAACTGTTTGTTGGAGACACGTCGTATGGATATTTAGAACACAGCCCTATCTCTAACGTGGTTCTGATGTGGTTCTGCAGGAGGCCACCCCCTGGCAGCGTATGTGGACCTCCTCCCTCCGTCGCTCCTCCGTCTGACGCTCTGTGTGGATCTGACCCCTGAGGATCTGCAGGTGGTCTCACAAAGACTTCCTCACCTGGAGCACCTGCACCTGGAACCTTGGGGTTCTTCCTCCAGCCTCATCCGGCTCCTCCCACAGCTGTTTCCCCGCCTCCGCTCGCTAAGCATCAGGTAAGTGTTGAACAGGTGGGTGTCTGCCCAGGCGCAGATGCAGGTTCTGGACCTTTGGAGGCGTGTTCTGATCCTTTGGAGGCGTGTTCTCGTCTGTTCCAGACATTGTCATGTGGCGGACGCAGACTTCCTGTCCCTGCGGCAGCTGGAGGCTCTACACACTCTGGAGGTTCTGGACTCGTACTACAGACCGGACCCTTCAAACCCCTGCTGGGTCGTCTTCCAGCCCAGCCCCCACCTGCTGCAGCTGACCTCTGACCTCCAGAAGATGACCAATCACAGGGTGCGAGTCCTAAACTCCACCCACAGAGACCTGTTCACCTGCCCATGTGTCACCTGACCTCACACCTGTTGGAATGTCATGGAGGGGCGGGGCCAGGTAGAAGTCACAGCCCCCCTGGTGTAGAAGTCACATGTCTACCTTCAGTGACATCATAACGGTTCTGCTGTTCTAAAGGTTCTGCATTTGGAGGAACAAGTTCAGACCAACACATATTCACAAAATAAAACAGATAAGATTCAGCTGAGTTAGTCAGAGGGTGTGGAGGTGTACATGTGGGGGGGGGCGCATGACACTGGGGTGTCTGTGTGTGTGGGGGGGTTCCATGACACTGGGCTATTATAGTACACACACACACACACACGGGCTTGTTTCATTGCTGCAGTTCCATTTGAACACGTGCTGGTTTCAGAACCAACTCAGATCTTTGACACATGTACAAGTTCTGAGCCTAACCTTCGCTTCCATCATCTCCATCTGTTCGTCCACACAAATTAAACCAAAAGTTAGACCCGACTTTGTTGAATTGTACAGACGGGTTCCATCCGACGCCCCGATGCCGAGGGTTCCATCAGACCCATTACACAAAGTATTAACAAAAACCTTTTATTCTGAAATTACAAACCACTTTACTATTTACATGAAACAAATCAATACATTTATACAAAAATGCAATCTGCCACATCCTGCCGTTATTCAGTTCAAAGTTTGGAGTTTCCTGTGGGCGGAGCTTCCTGTGTGCAGTTTTCCATGGAGTCACTCTGCCGCTTCCTTCTTCTGTTTCTTCTTTTTCTTCTTTTTTGTGCTTTCAACCACCTGCAGCAGAAACACCATCAACCTACTGATCAATAATCACAATGATTATTCACTTATGAATCACTGACCTCTGACTCCACCCCCTCCTCTACTGGCTCCGCCCCTGCCTCCTCAGACTCCAATTTTGGTTTCTTCTTTTTCTTCTTCTTCACTACCTCTGCAGGCGTCGTCGCGGCATCTTCACTGTCACTGTCTGTTGCATCCCTCTTCCTCTGCAGAGACAAAAGGTCAAAGGTCACCTCCTAAAATGGCCATGTGATCATCAGGTGATCCAAGCTCAAACTTACCTTCGGTGTGTTACATGCCCCGTCTATCACCTTGGAGACACTGTCAAAAAAAACCCAAAAAATACACTTTAATAACCGTAAAGGTTCAAAGGTCAGCAAGTTCAGGTTCTAACAGTAAAGGGTCAGAGGTCAGGTGGGACCCCATTGCACCTGTCGTCAGCTGAGCGTCAGTGCTGCACAACAGACTGAAGCGGCTCAGGGCTGAACGTTGCTGTCGCAGACTGACTCCCTCAGAAAGCACAGCAGCTCACAGAGGGATAACTGTCTGCTCCTCCCACCCAGGGGAAGCCCCGCCCCTCATACCTGTAGTCCACATACTGGTCCTTCCAGTCGTCCGGTGTGCTGCCGTTTGGTTTACCGTGTTTGTCCAGGAGGCCTTTCTGGATCATCATCTTCTTCTGACTCGCCTGCGAATCAGACACTTGTCAGGATCCAGTTGTAACTATTGATTGATGATTTCCCGTCCTCGACCTACCTTCGGTCCCAGACCCCACTTTCGTGGATACGTGTCTCGCTCCATGATGACCCTCTTGATCTTTGCAACAACTCCGTGGTCACATGTTGAGATTACAGCAGTGGTCATCAGAGCTACAGCTGAAAGAACAGATCAATATGTGATCAATAATCAGTGTAAATCTATGGGCTTATTTGTGACCAATTTAACATTTGCATCTAGTGTCCATTTATAAATACACAAATTAACTGATTTCCTGTATGACATTTGAGACACTTTGAGAAATCCACAAATCCAGCCCCTACCTGTTAGCAACAGACTGAGCTATGCTAACACATACCATAATTTAAAAACATTAGTCATAATTCTTTAATGGTACCCACCCTACGGACGCTTCCAGTTCAGCAGATCGAACAGACCTTTGTGTGTCGACTGCTGCTGTGGG
The DNA here is from genome assembly GCA_029822895.1 of Maxillicosta whitleyi. Lineage (NCBI taxonomy): Eukaryota > Metazoa > Chordata > Actinopteri > Perciformes > Neosebastidae > Maxillicosta > Maxillicosta whitleyi. The sequence goes on from JAPSES010027310.1 coordinate 10,507, forward strand.
GGGGGGGG
>JAPSES010027321.1:0-13012 GCA_029822895.1 Maxillicosta whitleyi
GTAGTAGTAGTAGCAATATTAGTAGTAGTAGTAGTAGTAGTAGTAGTAGCAGTAGTAGTAGTAATTGTAGTAGTAGTCGTAGTGGTAGTATTAGCAGTAGCAATATTAGTAGTAGTAGTAGTAGTAGTGGTAGTATTAGCAGTAGCAATATTAGTAGTAGTAGTATTAGTAGCAGCAGTAGTAGTAGTAGTAGTAGTAGTAGATTAGTATTAGCAGTAGTAGTAGTTGTATTAGTAGCAGTAGTAAATTGTAGTAGTAGTAGTAGCAGTAGCAGCAGCAGCAGTAGTAGTAGTAGTAGTAGCAATATTAGTAGTAGTAGTAGTAGTAGTAGTAGTAGCAGTAGTAGTAGTAATTGTAGTAGTAGTAGTAGTAGTAGTATTAGCAGTAATAGTATTAACAGTAGTAGCAGTAGTATTAGGAGTAGTAGTAGTAGCAGTAGTAGCAATATTAGTAGTAGTAGTATTAGCAGTAATATTATTAACAGTATTAGCAGTAGCAGTATTAGTAGTAGTAGTAGGCCTAGTAGTAATAGTATTAGCAGTAATAGTCTTAACAGTAGTAGTAGTAGTAGTAGTAATAGTATTAGCAGTAGCAGTATTAGTAGTAATAGTATTATTATTATTAGTAGTAGTAGTAGTAATAGTAGTAGTAATAGTATTAGCAGTAGCAGTATTAGTAGTAGTAGTATTAGTAGTAGTAATAGTATTAGCAGTAATAGTCTTAGCAGTATTAGTAGTAGTAGTAGTAATAATAGTAATAGTATTAGCAGTAATAGCAGTAGCAGTATTAGCAGTATTAGTAGTAGTAGTAGTAGTAATAGTATTAGCAGTAGCAGTATTAGTAGTAGTAGTAATAGTATTATTATTATTAGTAGTAGTAGTAGTAGTAATAGTATTAGCAGTAATAGTAGTCACAGACATGGTGACTATTACTGCCTCATTTGCAGTTCAGTTGTAAAACAGCTCTTCTGTTGAGGATCACATCATATGTTGTATGTAAGTACATATATGTATATGATCATATGTTGGTACTTTTCTGTGTATTGTCTAAATAAGGACAGTCCACACATTCTATAACCAACCCACACACACACACTGATAGTGAATGTCTTTACCAATGATGACCCTCCTTACTGTCTCGTTCAGTTGTGTGTTACTGACCTTTCACCTTTAAAGGTCACATGGTCGGCATGCAGTCGAACTTCACCATCCCATGGAAGAAAGAGGCTGACAGAGCGTTGACACATGTAGGGGGCGGGACCACAGTGTGGATCGTTGTGGACCTGCAACGAGCAGAGAACCAGAGCCCGATAAAGAGACTAACAACACGCTTTGATGTCGCTGCTCCGGTGATCACATGGTTCATGTACGCCTGATTTGTTCCAAATGAACTGAGCACGCTCATGTTATTCAATGGGAGAAATCTGAAAATAAACCACACACAACCGTTGTGTCACTACTGTGTGTACTGTTGTGTGTGTGTACTTTTCAGTAGTGGGCTGAGCCTCAGCTCCTCCTCGGACAAGGACTCGCTGTCCCTGGACGTGGAGGTCGGGGAGGGCAGCATCTCCCATGGTGAGCGGTGGGTCATGTCAGTGGACAGCAGGGTCCTGTGGCACAAAGCTGAGGGTCTGGGGGGGGGCCCTCCCCGGCCTCCACACCCAGGGACAGCTGGTTGTCAGGAGAGGAGGGTCCGGGGGGGCAGCCCAGTTAGGCCTCTGTGTGGCTTTTCTACATCTGTGCCCCCCCTCAGCTACTCCGGGACTTTGTGTCGCTGCTCACCACATCCGTGCCGTCCAGGCCCTACGTCCCACCTCCAGAGCAGAAACAAACCCACATCGAGAAACCACAACAAAAAGATGTCTCTGCCATCCGTGAAAAGCCGCCGACAGGAAGCACCAGCCCGTGGAGGTGAGGAGCCGCTGTGGCACCCGTGGGCTCCGACAGAGAAGCAAGAGCCCTTAGCACTGAATTCTCCAGCCTCCCCTGTGTTGTGACTGGTTGCTTGATTGAACCAGTCACAACACTTTCTGCCCTCAGAACATCTTTTAGTAAACAAAAGTCCCATTTCCAAACAGGAGGGGGCATAATACACATCCTTGGAGGGCCCCTGTGTTCACCATGATGGTGCTGGATTGTTGGTACCAGCCCATAGTGCTTGTGGTGTTCCTGTCAGGAAGTCCAACATCCACTTGCACATCAAGGTACTGGACCCCAGCTCATTAAACCACAGAGTCCATCAACTTTAAAACATGTTTTTAAAATGAGAAGTACATTTGAGCACAGACTGTATATAACAAGTGGAGAGGGGGAATGTGACGCCACCCATTTGTTTTGGAATTGTTTTCAGGAGTTTATGATTTTGCCACTGCTGTATTTGTTTTTTGAGCCAAAATGATGACAAAAGAGTCAAACCCATATTACGGGGGTCCTGGGTGAGCTAATGGTAAATGCTAGCCTAATGACACAGTAAAATGATAAACTTAACAATGAATAGTTTATGTTAATGTTCATTTTACATCTTGGAACTGTGCCTACAGGCCTTCCATGATATCACACTCTAAAATAATCAAGTACTACAGCAGGACTTCTGTGTCAAGTAATCTACAAGCTATAAATATTTGTATTTTTTGTTTCCTAGACTGCTTTGCTTTGGTTAGAATTATCAACACCTCACTTAACTGGCTCGGTTCATATATTTCTGTCTTTAGAACTCCCTCTCCAGTTACTAGTGGTGTTCCTCAGGGCTGTCAGTAAAAATAGATTGCTGTATCACCCAGTATTCATTTCCATTGTTCTGTCCCCTCAGCTCTACCTGTCCAACAATCCTACTTTAACACTTCTGCACTTTGTGTTCATTTACAAGAAATTTAATTCTGGTTCTCACAACTTTCTAAAGCTGGATTTCTTTCTGGCACCACATCCATCCTCTACAAATGTGGTCATTTCTGTCTAATAGTTCTTCCTTCCCCTCAGTGTGGAAGTCAGCACAAATACATCCCCACTGTGAACAGTGTTTGTAGAGCCCCGTTTGCCCCTCCTAAGTTTTATGATTCTTTGCCACAACCCAAAATCCATCTCCAAAGTCTTTCCCATACCTCTGGGGTCTCATGAACCACAGCTTGTTGACACCCTTTACCATTTGAGTAATGGGGAAGTCCACCCTCCAGCTCAGCCACCGGAGGTGCTGAACACCGTCCATTTGGACTCAATGTCCCCAACTTCTTTGGGTATGTGGTTGGAGATCTGCATGTGGTGCAAGTTGAAGATCTCCTGGACAGGTGCCTCTGCCAGATGTTCTCATCAGATTGTCACTACACATTTGGGTCCACCAGATTTGACCACCCTCCTACCCAACCATCAGATACTGCTCATCACCAAATAGTGATTGGTTGACAGCTCTGCACCTCCCTGCACCCAAGTGTCTGAGACATACAACCACAAGTCTGAATAAAGGACTACAAAGTCAATAATCATGGTAGGCCTCGGGTGCACAAACAACCTTTTGCTTGAACAAGGAGTTTATTATGGAGAGTCTGTGACATTCACAGAAGTCCAACAACAGAACACCACTGTTACAGACCAGACAGGCCATCCCTCCCAGTCACAACCATTGAAGTGTTACTGTCATTGCCCATGTAGAGCAACGCACTCTTCATGTGGGACCATCCACTACCATAATATTACATTTTTTGTGAGGAGTAGAATGTTTAAATAGGCTAACAATGTGGTGTGTGCAATCAGACAGTGATTAGGTTGTCAGGACCATTCATCTACATGGAAACACTGTGACTGTGAAATAATAAAATAAATAAATAATAATAATAAAAGTCAACAAGTACTACAAAAATGACCAGTGAAGCATCTGTCATTTCTTAGAATGAAAATGATGTTACAGTTAGAATATTTTGTGATTATTTCAAGTAAAACAGTTTGAGCTCATATGTGTAAACTTTCACTAGGCTGTTATATAGAAAATAATGTCCATCTATTACAAAACACAAAGGGCTTTTTCCACAAAAAAATAAATAATTATTTTATGTCCTTCCAACATGTATTGTCTTTTTCTTTTCATTGTTCTTTATTCTAACAAGAAGCAACTCTGAGGATTCAGAAAGCTCTTGGATCCTTTTTGTGTCAGTTCAGGTACATTATCTGCCGTCTTTTAAGGGGAACAAAGTTCTGGTCTGTTGCACATGCTTTCAAGGCATAGCAGGTAATTGCAGTATTTAATGGTAATTGACTCTAATAACCAGCTAGCTTTCACTAATCTTCAGAGCAGATCTTTTCCTTAGGCTGAGACTGAACCTTGCAGAAGATTGAAAAGGGACTTTTCAAACTTAAAGCGGTCAGTGTCTTAAAGCTCTGTGGGCAGCTTCTTCTAATCCAGGGTTTATTGCCTGATACTACCTCTGATTTTGGACAAGGTGTAGAATTTTACATGGGACCAGGTCGTTGCTCTCAATATTTGTGCAAACACATTTGCACCATCTTATGTGTTAAAGTACTACACACATAACTGTTATCATCCAGTACCAGTACTGTGTCTAAAGGAGACAAAAGGCCACACATTGATTCCTCCAGCAGAACTACACACACTGGTCCAAAACCAGTATGTGGTTAAAAGGAGAGGCACTGATTAAATCACTTTGCAGCAAATAAAAGCATTGATATGCTCTGTCAAAACCTTTGTGTTATTGTGCAGCTCTGAACTGTCACCTATTGGGTGCATTGCACAGCACACGTCACTTAGTAAGTTAAGACATTTTGTATTTTGTCCTGTCACCACCAAAAAAAGGAAAGGGACTTCAGCACACAGCACAAGCAACAGGTAATAATCTGGTAAATCAGAAGCTACGTTGTTTTAAAATTAAATCTGCAACTGAATGTCAACTGGTTTTGCACTAGAAAACAACAACGACTGTCGTTGGTTAAGTTAGAGAAGACATTCAGTCTATGACTGCGTTAACATGCACACTAGTACCCTGGTAATGAGTTGTATATACATGCATACATACAAACACTGCATACTGACACATCCATGTACTCATACTACTCATATACTCTGTTTACCCAATAAATACTAGGATCCTGCTAACACATTACTGCTGCTGTTTGTGCCTGTGATGTTTACAACATAACATGGTCATTTCATAATCACACACTTCAGTAGCTGCCACTAAACTTTACATTACCCATAGAAAACACACTTTGTAATTATGGATTTGTCTTATCAGTATTCATGATATTTTTATTAAATGTATACTCTTATTATGGATTAACCCTCATGTGTACATGCATGGAACCAGTCTACCCACTGGGATGTGTCCATAGTCCATGGTAGGGCCCTGGGTTTGGACTAACCTGCACAGCGATGCCGGCCTGCGTTGTGTCTTCACAGTCCCTCAGCAGAGTATAGGTGCATCGCCCAGGGAAGTAGAAGTAAAGGCCGTCAAATGTCTCAAAATTGTACTGACCCCAAGTCCTACAGGTCATCTCCCTCTCAAAGCCTGTGTTGGGAACTGTAAGAGGAATCAACCATGAGAGAATGACAACCTGAGCTGTTCATTAGTACTGCCAACCAGTGCTGATTGTAATTAATTATATGAAAAGGATCAGTATCACATTGGTTTTAAGTCCAGTAATTGAATTACAGATAAAATGTAACTTTACTCTTGTTCTGACTCTGAGTCTCCCCACTTCATGATTCTGAGATTTATTACTAAACTGCTTAAGCAGGTTGATGGTGTGGTGTTCAGTGTCTGCATGTGTGAGTGTGGACGGGAATGACAAGGTTAGTTCCTGAACATGCATGACAGACAAACCCAAAGCATGTCTGCTGGAGAACCATGACATCCGAACCATTAGTCTGAATATCTGAACTGGTTTTAGGAGAGGCCCACCTGAAAACGGATCTATCTATTTAACTGTGCTCTGTAAATGGGATATTTTCATCATTTTATTCAGACAAACATTTTCTACACATTAAAGACTGAGCAAGACAAATGTCACAATAAATGTAGCCTCTATAAGGTAAATTCATTATATGAATATACCAATGCACAAAACAAATAATATCATCTATAAACATTTCTCAAATTTAAGCTGCTAGGAGAAATTAGGAGCTTTCAAGTTGTAAACTAAACACAATGGTTTACTTTTCTTGTCTTATGAAATGTAAATGGGCAGTGCTTCTGTATCCTACCTGTCTGACACCTGTGTCCAGTGGCCTGGTACAAGCTGCAGTCACATGAGTCCGACTGAACACACTGACCTCCATTCAGGCAGGGAAACTCACAGGGTTGTCCTAAAAAATAAAATACAACCCAAACCATTTAAGACCTGCCTCTCAGCCTACAAAATGAATATGCAGTACTGAGGTTACATTTTTCCACAAGGCAACATAATCTAGTTTCCCTTATCAAGCTTTATCGCTGGAGTGTAACTGTAACATTGTACCTGTAACATTATTATATATTATTATAGAAAACACAGATAAATCCTAACATTGAACAGAATTACACATTCTTAGAGCTTTGTTTCCTCATCTTCCTTCAGTACAGCTGTCAGTTGTCAGTCAGCTGATGTTCTGACACTCTAACACAGTTGACTGCCGGAGGTAATTTAGGAGTCATTAAACAGAGCCCCCAGCGGTCAGACTGAGGCTGAGGCCCCAACAAATGTTCCACTCAGTGAACGCACCACCAAACACCCAACCATGGCTCTTCGTCCTGCAGTAACACCATCTGCTCAGTGGACTCAGCATGTCTGCTCAGTCAGCCACATCCCAAGCAGACACAGATACTATCCAAGGGGCTGGTGATTCAGATAAAAGCACCCCCCGCCCCCCCTCCGGTAACACACAGGACTCACTTGTTATTTTTTTAAAAGCACATTACACAAATTCATGGATCATTAAATTAAAATGTATCTTTCCTAAAATTCTGTGCACTGATTTCACATCTGTGGGAGTTTACGTGTAAAACACAGAAAGACCAAACCTCACTGCAGTGTTTAATCTGGATCTGTGTACTCCACCTATGATTTATCTCCTCATTTTATTGTCATTACAGACTTTTTAACACACTCAGTAAAACCATCTGGGTTCTAAAGTATGTTGGTTACTGTGCCTTCACATACATAAACATACAGGTGTGGATGGTTATGGGCATTATTCTGCTGTATATTACATTCTAGTTTGACAGGTAACACATGTCCCTTTTCACCTCCTGCTTCACTGTGGGAGGACACTTTCTTCTTATCAGTTATCCATCAGACACGCTGTTACTGCAATGTCCTCCTGACACCCAGCAAAGTCAAAGGTTTAGCTTTTTTGCATTAAACAACTGTCTTGATCAGAAACTGCATAATACAACAGTTTTTTCGGTATATTTAAATTTAATATTTGTTTATTTATATTTTTTATGGACTTTCCTTTGCAGTGGACAGTATTTTTAACGTAAAACCATGAAACCTTTGTCCCCTGGAGAGGACAAAAATTCATTGCTGGGTTTCAGGAGGATATTATATTATCCCTGTACCTTTCTGTTCATTTGAAAATTGATGTGTTACCCAGTTAATGTACTGCATCCTGACATCCAAAATACTCGTGTCAGATCTGTGAAGGTTCACTGTAATGACATTCTCCTCCGTCAACAAAGATATTGTCCATCCACAAAGCATGACTAATGCATCTTTAGTTGGAACTGACTTGAAAAGCATAAACTTTAGGGATGGACAATATATTGTAAAAAAAAAAAAAAAAAAAATACCGTTATTGCAAAAATGGAGTGTGTAATATTCATATTGCAAAGATGTGCAATAATTTATTAATTTAATTGATCTTGTTTTTCTGAACTTTCTCTGTTACACACCACAATGCTTTTCTCTATCGCTCTAACAGTAGTTTTTTGTTGTTGTTTTTTTTCACTAATTCTACTGGTGCTTGTTGGATGTAAGTTTACATGTGTGAACAATTTTATTTAAAGATTTTATTTTTTATCTAATGTATTTACTAAACCAGTCAAACAATGGAATATAGTTTTATTAAAGCTATAACATGGTGGTACTTTTATTATGAAATACATCCATGTCATTTACACATTGTTAAATGTGAATAAAATGATAAAATATTTGATTATATTTGTGTCTGTATGTCTATGGTTGGAGCTTCAGCAGGTTTTTGGACAGAATTGTGGAACTGATTGTAGTAGTTCAGTATTTTGTCTTAAATTCTAAATAATTGAGTCAACATACAAATAACTGACTCATTTTAAGATTGTTAAGGAACACTTTTCTTAGATGAATTTGGTATTTCTTTAGGTAAATAAGAAATATCACAATATTATTGTTATTGCAACGCTGTACAACCATATCACATATCGTAAGATTTGCCAGTATTGTGCAGCTCCTAAAAAACTAATTAAATCAAAAATAAAATAACTAAAACTAATAAACTCCTCCACTTAAAAAAGAAACATTACAAATAACATTCATGTGTTCATTCAAATGCACTTTCACTACATTTTACATGTATCTGGCTATGATCATTTATTATTATTATTATTATTATTATTATTATTACTATTATTATCATTTGGATCATTCATGTTACCGAAGAAACGTGTAAAACAAGAGAAAAGTGTTCAAAATCAAATACCTTTACCCTGTCATTGTGAATTTTCCTGTGGTGGTAATAATAAAGGACTATCTAATCCACATCTTGGTGTCATAACACAATACCTTAAACATGAGCGCAGAAAAATTGCTTTGCTAGTGCTTTCATGCAACACAAAGCATAAACCTCTTCTGGGGCGGCTGACTTAATGGACCTGTTGTCATTTTAGTTGAATAGTCCTTATATCATGCAGTGCCGTGGTAATGTAGCTGTTATGTAATATCAACAGGCTGATGACTTTACATTGGATGTCAGGTGTTCTCAGACTGAGCCATGGCAGGAGTTTGGTGAGGGTCGGGAGCATAACTTTTAACTTCCGAAAAGCTCCTGGTAAACTCTCAGGTGACCCAGAAGGGGAAGGTGGTACTTCCACTCGGCTGACCTCAGCTGGGAGTGTTGTTGGATGGTGGACCATATACTTTGGGGGCCAAACCTTTACATAGACACAAGGGGCAGAAATAACATTTCTCTGTGGAGTGGGTAGGGTGACGTGTTTGGGAGAGGTCATAGACAAGCCTTACTAGTGCTACTTAACCTCCAGTTCTGAAGAGACGTCTGAAGAACTGTTCATGTGTCCGCTATCGTTGCACCCTGATGTATTTGTGTAGTTTGACTGTTTGGATATAACATGTCATGACATAACTGTATTTATCTCACACATATTTGTATGAATCTTTCTTCAGATCTTACATATAATAAAGTCTTGCAAATATTTGATATTTGTGCTGAATTAGATGACACTCAAGCTGTGTCTGAGATATGTCATCCTAAACAAAATGGGACCATTGGACTTAGGGGTCAGACATTTTTTTCAACATTTACAAGAGCGTACAAAAACATATGCCTGGGGGGAGGGGGTTAATGAGGGATGTACGCTTCCAAATTGTCAAATAAATGTCGATACCCAAGGCAAAAATAGTCTTGGAAAAAGTCTTGCCGAAGGGTAGGATCTCTAGCCGTGCGCGTTACCGCTGCGCCACCATGGCTTGCTAGTTGAATAGTAGATAATATTGTCAAAATTTTGTGTACTCTTTTGGAGGGGGTATTTTGGAAGAGTACGTTTTGTACGCTCTTGAAAATGTTGAAAAAAATGAATGACCCCTTAATGACATATAAAAGGAACAACCTTTGATCCTTGTGTATTCCTTGGGGTCAATCTGAACCCATTCCACTGCCTTCGTCTATGGGATGTGGAAGGCCACGGAAGACTTACATTACATGAAGTCAATCATCTCATCAACATCTACCCAATATCTCCTTCACTCACCTATGTTCCTATAGGCCGATGACCTCAGGGCCTCCTTTGCTTGTCTGGTGAGCTGTGAAGAGTTACCCCGATGATCCTCTGGTGATAATAATCCCTTGGATGGAACTACATTAGTCAGTGATTGGTTAGAAGCTGTTGCATTGGACTGGGATTGGTTAGGAGGCGTTTCTGGGTTTGCTGGCATTAAATTAGTTGGGGATTGGTGAAAAGGAAATAACGGCATTTGGGTTGTTGTTGTTGAGGTTTTTAGCGACTGGCTTAATGAGCTAGTCAGTGGATTCAGTGGTGATTGGCTCTGCATTTTCCCATTGAGTGATAATTGACTTGTTTTCGTAGTACTGCCTACAGGATGGTCAGGTGGTTGTGTGCTGCCATGTGACCGACTTATTAACGTCCCTGTTAATGATATATTAGACACTGCTCTGTTGGTTCGTGGCTTGTTGGATGGTGATGGACTGACAGGTGTGGTACTGGGTTCAGAGGGACTCTGCACTTTTGTCCTAAAAGAGGAATGACCCGATGGATTTGTGTTATACGATGTGCTGGCAGTTGGCTGGTTTGATGGTCTTGTGCGGTCTGAGAGTTGACTGGACTTTTGTGCGTTTGTTGTCAAGTGGCTGACTGGTTTTGTGGTAGAAGTTGATGGGCCGGCTGGTTTTGTGCTTGTTATCGATTGGTTGGGCAGTGGAGTGTTGTCAGGTAAGTGGCTAGTGGTTTTGCTGGATGGAGTAGTTATGGATTGACTGACTGGTACTGTGCTTGTTGGTGATTCGCTGGCTGGTACTGTAGAGGTTTCTGATTGGCTGGACGGTGTTGTTCTATCTGATAATTGGACAGATGGCTTTGTGGTGTATGTTGGTAGGCTGTGTGGTGATATGTTTTCTGCTTGTTGGGTAGATGACGTTGTGCTGTGTATTGTTTTGTTGATTGGAGATGTGGAGGTCGTTTGTTTCGATAATTGGTGGATAGATGATTGATTAGATGGGTCTGTGATTGTAGACGACTGGTCCAAGGAGTGGGTCCATTCGGACACTGATGTCCTCTCTGTAATTAAAGAAGTTGTGTTGAACATGTTGGACATCTTCGTGGACATGGAGGTGTCCCTGCCCCCCAGTGAACCACTGGGAAGTGATGTGTTGGTTTCTAACACAGTAGCTGCCATTTGAAGGTCCTTCAAAGAAAAACAAGGGAGTCAACAATGGGAAATCAGTGCAAATATGGTTATATCCACAAACCACAAAAGTGATGTTCTTCACACTTTGCAAAACATCATCTGAAATTGAGTGTTTCTTTAATATTAAATCTTTTTTATAATTGCTTTAAATGATAATTATTTAGTGAATAGAATCCACCTCAAGGACTTCATAGCAAAACCCTCTAAAATTCCTCTTTCTAAGGGGGATGACTATTGTAGTGGTCTTGCAACAGCCCATTCTTACATATTGTATTTTTAGCAGCTGCCCAACCTGCTAAATGGGTACATAAAGGACCTTGTGTCTGTTTCACAGAGTGAAATTCCATTAGCAAACCAAAATCAACCTCAAGTAACACAACCTGATACCTTAAATAATTCCACTTCCACTGATATATTAGGCAAATCTGGTGAAGTAGCTAAGATCTGATGTGTCAGGACTAACAAACATTTTGATAACATATGAACAATCTTTTATAAATCTGTATCTAACATTTGTAAATCCTTATACTGTCCGTCTGGTTGTTTTCCAACTCATGTCTTTAGTGGTTAGGATGAGACTGTAATAACAATTACAACAATGATGAAGTCCAGGACCTAGAACGCATGGTTCCCCACGGGTCACCGTGCTAGTACAGACATATTTCATGGGTAAAACACAGAGGAGCTGACATACATGGCAGAGTTCACAGATAAAATCACCTTTATTTTCTTTATGTCTGACCTGAGCTAGATCTTCTGTTTCTACTTGTGTCCTGTGACCTGTACTATTAATTGTTTTGTTCACGTCCTAACCTTTATAGTTTGGAGTGAATTCTCACGCCTTTCTGTGCCCAAAGGAACATGGACAAAAGGAAGAACCACATACAGGCAGATAGAGGTTCAGATAGAGACAAGAGAGCAGCCACTGTATATTCCTGCTGGGACTTCCTCATGTGATATCTTTCTGAGGAGCGAATGTTTCCATGTAAGACTTGGCAGGCATACAGGAAATCAATCAATTAGGAACCAAGATAGTTTTTCCTTTTATTTATGATATAATTTCAATTAACTGTTAAGCAATCTTATTAATTACCTTCTCACAGAATAGTATATTTTGTTACTTGGCAATAAAGACCTTTCTGATTCTGATGATCATAGAAGACTGTGTTTTGTTTTTGATATAAAAAAAAAATACCATCCATTTTGTCTTTAAACGTCTCTGGTTAACAAGAGTCTGAAAATAAATAAGTAATAAAATAAGCAAATAAAATAATAAATAAACTCAAGACACAATTTATTAATTATTATAATTAAATGCTGCCTGTTCAAGTGTGACAATGTAAACACTTCAATGGAAAACTTGTGTGTGAGCTGTACATGTACTGTAGAACACATGATGATGATGATGTGATAACAAATAAACAATTTGGTGTTTTACGGGAGTTTGCTGAAAAGATCACTGCAGTAGTTAACATTGTTGTAAATAAAAATGAATGACATTTGAAAAGTACTTGGGTTTGTCTATATTTCAAGGATAAATATGATTACAAAGCATAACTAAGACTTTAGTGGGTATTAATAAATGTAATATTTGGAAAATTGATGTGTTTGTAAATGCACAATATCTATTAGTAGATTTTCATTCAAATCAATGCAACGCCTACAATTTATAACAAACGCAAAATCTTGACGTACATATCATTACATAATCAAGTGAAAACATAAGTACCGGTACCTTTTTTTTTTTAAGTTAGTCACAGACATTTTAATTCCCTCCACCAAGGAGGTTCTGTTTTTGCCAGGGTTTGTTACTTTGTTATTTAGCAAGATAACTCAAAAAGTTCTGAACAGATTTTAATGAAATGTTCAGTAAATGTTCGCTCTGAGACAAAGAA
>JAPSES010027330.1:0-13012 GCA_029822895.1 Maxillicosta whitleyi
AATCATGCAAAGTTTGAAGAAAATCGGAGTAATAGCCTTAGAGAAATCTTCCAGACAAAGTTCAAGGCAGACGCGGCTTCGGAAACGACACAAACATAGCTCTCCACTTACGTGGGAGCTAAATATAGATTAAAAATAGTAACCAGTTGTATTAGTGTAAAAACAACTAAAAACACAATTACTCAAGTTATTGTGGGGTGTGTAAAATGTAGGCTCTTACGACTCTTTGGCGCACACACTGCATAACCAGGACCCTTTGGATATGACCATTCTGCAGTTGCGGCACACGTAGTGACTGCACATCTTACACTGACTGGAGAACACAGTCAGTGAACTGAGAGGTTCTAGGCATCGACCACAAACGCGCTGACTATATTTTCCACTGCCACGCTTGGCTCCTTTCCTCTTCACATCCAGCAGCTCTGTCTTCAGCTTCCTGAGACAAAATAAGTTACATAAGTGCAAAAACCTAATGCAGTGAGACTTGGTTTCACAAATGTACAGGATGCAAATGGTAAGTATCTGCAGGAGTCATAAAATTACATTTAATTACAGTCATACAATTGTTTTAATAATGTTTAGGAATTCTAAGACAATTGTGCTTTAAATTACACATCCTACAATAATATTTATCAGTTTTATACACTGCTAAAAAAGCCTAAAATTATAGTTACAAACCTTTCAACAACGTTCAAAATCATACTTTTAGAAAACTAAAAACACAATATAATCACATGACATGACATCGAAATACTGTGTAGTGAAATACCACACACTACAACACATAAAACTCTGTATGTAGATAAGATGTAGGATTTTTTGTTGTCCACTACACTGCCTCCACTGTAAATATGTTTTTGGCACTAACGAGCTAGGGCAGGGTTTTGTTTAAAATGCCAATTCCAATAAGATATCAAGTTTCAGCATTGATATGACAATAATACTAACTTGCCTTAATTTAAACACTTTGATTAAACAAATAATATATCTGGGTTGGTTTGTAGGGCTTCAAAGTCCACCACAAGTAGCAACAGGGGTGTATTCAATATACAGTAGAACAAATAACCGCAATGACATTTAACAAACATATAATTCCACAAATATAGGTATATTATAGGTAGCAGAAAAAAAACTAAAGAACAGAGGATAAATTATTTTAAAGTACAGGCTCCTTAACAATAAAGAGAAGGAGATGTTTTCATGATGAATCAGTTGGTGTTTATCTTCTGGTGCAGGGTTTTCCTTCATACAGCGCTTCCTCTGTCCTCTGTTTGTGTGCCAAATCCAACTCCGGACGAAACTCTGATTGCTCATTGTAGAGAATAATATTTCTAAAGTGCTGCACTTACTGGATTTCTGTCATTTATAACAAAAATTCCAGTAATGTGGTTCAAATACAAGGTTTTCACAACTACAAACATTATTTTCCTGGAGTAGGAAGGATGTTTTTCAACTTTCTTGCTCCATGGCAGTGACTTTTTTTTTTTTTTTATTATTCAAGGTCTCCAAACACTGTTGCTATGTGTCTACACTGTACAGATGAGAAGATAATCATTAGATATAACATAGGATAACAGATAATCAGTAAATCTGTGATAACTTCAATTTGGATCTTCAGAATTTACTTAGCTGAAGAAGTGTTTGTTGAAATAACAGCAAAACCATCATTTCATCATTATTAGAGTTTCTAAAACATAATGTTTGTAAGAAGCTGGAGTCACATCAAACAACAGTATGCACAATCATAATAGTAAAATGACTTCTGCTTCACTTTGAACCAGGAACCCCCCCCCCCCCATAACTGACAGTAGTTCTCACCGCACTCGCTGTTCCTCCGCCAACCTCAGCACCTCGTCTCGTCGCAGCACCTCCAGGATCAGCTCCCTCTCGGACTCGGACAGGAAGCCCAGGTTGATTGTGTTAGTGGCCTGGGGCATTGTTGCCTTTAATTCAGAGGCTTCAGTATGGCTTAACTGGTCAAAAGCAGCAGCTGTCACGTTAAAAATGAATCTAGGAGGTAAAGCAGAAGATCAGGAAGTGACTGAAAGATGTAATCTCTAAAATTATTACTGAAAGGAAACATTTCTGAGTATCAGTTATTAGGCAGCTTGTCTTTTTTTTTTTTTTTTTTTTTTTACAACTTCTAAAGAAAAATGAAGAGGGCTCTGCTGTTGAAAAAAATGGGACTTGATGTGATTAAGATACAAACAGGTCGATATGGTAGAAATACTAATCAAATAACTGGTCGATGACCTTTACTTCTGTCAGCTTCCATGCAGCAAAAACCTATAACTCTACTGTGGTTGATGTGCTTCATTAATAAACCGAAAACATAACACAAATATTTAGTCTCATTATTTTATTTAGATATAGAAACAGATACTTAATCACATATAGTTCTGGAGTGTGCAAATATTACATCCTGTTTTTGTAAAACCATTTAGTCCATCAGTTACAAATGACTGACCATGGAATCTAGATAACTTCAAAGCCAGTGACTGACCATTAGGCGTATTTTCCATTTCATCTGGTGAAAGGAATTAGCCAACCAGCTTTTCTTCTGATCGAAACTGACTAAAGGGAACCAGGATAGTGAAGGATTTATCCCACAGAAAGCCTGTGCCCGGGTGAAAGGTTGTTTTGAGCAGACCAAGCAAAAACAACATAAGCTTGGCTCTCATGTGAGGTTCCCACCCTCTAAGGACACAGAGCGGCGGGTGGAGTTCACCAGCTCTGCCATGGATTCCACCTCCAAATTTAAGCTTCTCATCTGTCATGTTCCCATTTCAGACTTTACACTTCATTTGACCTGCTTCAAAGGAGTAAATTAAGTAAGGGGAAACGATTCTCTTTTGTGGTTAATTTGTGGAAAGCCTGCAATCTGACCCAGCATGCAAAAGTCTTTCTTTTCCTCATTGTCTGAATGCCAGAACCAACACAGTCTACTGTACTTTAATACCTGCAGGGCAGCATGTGTGATAAAACTAAACCTTCAAGGAAATGGCACATGCGTCTGTGCCAAATGACACAGAGACTGTCATGATCATTTACACATACTTTGTCCATATCCTCCTGTGACCCATAAAAAAATAAGTTTATGCTTTTTTTGTGCGTGTTAAATCCTTGTCTTAGATGAAAACATGCCACAGCAGCTTTTTTTCTCTACACATATTTTGCATTTATTTCTATGAACATCCCGTCAATGACTGTGTCTGTGTGGTTCATTTATTTATTTTAATAAAACTTGGAAAATCTTGTCTCCTACAGAACAAACACATCTTATCTTTCCTGGGTTTCAGGAAGATATTGAAACTAATCACACAGAAACATTCACTAGCAAACTCTAGTTTTAATATTGCATTTTCAACTTGTAACAGATTCTAAAAAAAACTATGCGTAAATTAGGAGTAACTTGTGATGAAAATGGATTAATTTAAGTAAATTACGATGCTAAGGCAGTCTAACGGTCAAACGTTAACGTAATTTACGTAAAGTCAAAGTTAGCACTGACGTTACTCGTTTCCACTTTACGTCTGAAAAGAAAAATATCTAGCGTAATTTACTCGTAGCTGGGTAACTACCGCTGACTTATCTAGATAATAAGATAAGACAAATCAGGTGTCATTAAGATTAAAGTAGTAAAAACTCAAGAAGATTTTGCGCACCTGTTAGTAGTCGGTGTCTCCCCCTCCGCGGTTGAAGTCACTACGGGCTCCGACTGATTCCTGACAAAAAAAACACAACAAACCACGTTATTAAATTAGCGCATGCAATAGCACCGCCTTTAATATAATTATTTCTTAAAAAGCAGCTCCAAAGCCGGATGTATGTACCTTCCTTTGTGACGAAAACCATTCCCTCCTCGTCTTTCTCGTTCTTCTTGCCTCCCGTCTCCAAAACTGTTGACTTTGTGCCGGAGGAGTCCCAAGTACCGGAAGATAAGGAAAGTTTGCAGCAGACAGGCACGAGCGCCTCTCCACATTTTCCATGACAGGTGCATTTCCTTTGCTCTATTTACCACAGAAGGGCTGGATAAGGAAAACACTTTTTTTTTTCCTGCTGCTTTTTTTTTGTGTGTGTGAATTAAAAAGTAAAGTTTCATTTTCCTGTGAGAGCAAGGAAAACCCACATCAACGGGAAGTGCATGGGTTTTATTTATTGACTAAATATACACAACGCAATATCTCAACTAGTAAAACTAGACATTTATGTTGCTGCGAATATGGTGTTTATCTAGTTTCCGGCTATGTGTAAAATACTCTCAATGCAGCAATAATTCATTTAAATTGGGAAAAAAGTGACATTAACAACACCTCAGACCCATAAAACACTAAACCAAGAGACAATCCCACTGAAGAACCTCTGGTATTAAGGTAGTTGCAGGAGTATTTATTATTATTATGCCTCTAAATCTGACCTCAGTAAAGTAAGAATTTGCACTTATTTCTGACTTTTTTTTTTTACATTACCAACTAAAAAAAAAGCAGCTATATTATCATTAACTTATGTCTGCATCAGAACCTTTACTTTTCCACGACTGACAGTATCACAATGATCTGGTATTTATGAAGTTATAATGCAAATGGATTTAACAGGAGGTTTTTTTGCATTATGCTTCCTCTAAATCTAACCTCAATAAGGTAGTAATTGAGTTTTTTTCTGTTAAAAATTTTGCATCACCAAATGAGGCAGCTTTATATTTATCATTAAGTCTACATCATAACATTATCTCTACTGACAGTATCATGAACCATTTTCATAACAAGGGTCATATCACATTGACAACAAATCTCTGATATGTCACACTACAGTGAAATACGGACTAAACAGGAGTCTTTTACTTTGCTTTTTTCCTCTATATCTAATCTTAATAAAATCATAATTTGTGGTTATTTTTGCAAATTTTTTGGATCAACTCAAGAAGCTCATATTTATCCTTAAGCAATGTCTACCTCAGAACCTTTATTGTCCACTATCAACAGTCTCACAATGATACATGTTCCTGGTCTCCCATCAAGGTTTTGTCAAGAGTTATTGGCAGGTTCTAAAGAGAACTGTCTTTCTAATTGTCTGCAGAGAAAATCAATCTGTAAACATAAATCTGTGTAGAGGATTGGGAGGGAATCCATCTTAGCCAAGACCCTAACTATAAACAGATTGTTGCAGTACAAATGGATATTTAAAACATACATCACTTCATTTTTCTGATATTTGTATTAAGGGTAACAGAGAAATAGCCATTTTATTTCATTGTATGTGGGACTGCGACAAACTTGACTACATTTGGAAATACACTCAAGGTAGGGTGGGGCAAGGTCAGGGAGGGATTTAAAAGTAAATAAAGAATTTTAAAACCGATCCTAAAATGTACAGTGCCAGTGGTGACTCAAAGAAGGTTAAGTATAGTGTAAAGTGTATTTGGGAACTGATACAAATGTCATACTGGGTCCATCCAGGGTCATTTCTACATTAATAGTGTGACTGTTTTAATGCCCCTTGGCCTCTGTATGCTGCAACAAATAATTTCCCATTCTGAGATTAATAAAGTATTTCTGATCATTCTTGTAGATGTGAAAGTGTGTATTTTGTACATCTTCCCTGAGCATTTTCAACAAATCAGAAGAATACCATTTATAACAGACTAGGTTGACCGATACAGGTTTTTCTAAGGACGATGCTGATTTTTAAAAATTTGGTCAGATGATGGCTGACATCTACAGGTGCTGTTTGAGGCTGATATTTAAGGCAAAAAGCACATAAACAGTAAAATACAATTGAAACACTCAGATAATTGCAATTTTATGCAACAATATAAATCTAATGCCCACACAGGTGCTTTATCAAATATTTTGTAACATTTTTACTACTGAGCAAATATCAGCTTTCAGAAGAAAAAAATTAAGGCCAATGGCTATATTGAAATAAAAAAAAAAAAATCAACATATCAGCTGTTCAATATATTATTCTAACTCTATCACAGACTTATCTGTATTGACATTTATGTTGTAACAGACAGATACAGTACGATTCTGTTGGGAGAGTAGGGATGTATGGAGATTGCTGGAATGTTTAAGTCTGTGTTGTTTGTTTTTGTATAACATTTAAAAATCCATAAACATATTTGTGGAAAAAAGTTATGTCTTCTACACTACAGATAGAGGGTGTTATATTTTCCTTATGTGGTATTTGTATGATAGGCTGAGATGAGATTTTGATGAAAGCCAAGGCATATTTTTTCCACACTAATCAAACAAACAGTAAATTCCATCTCACTGTAAAGAAGTATGCGCATTTCAGAGTTTTTTTTCTTCTGAGTGTGTGTTTGTACAAAAATGAGCTGTTATCCATGTCCTCTAGGTTGACCATTACAGCTGAACCACATATCTGAAGCCTAAACTTAATTAAGGTTATAAAAATGCATAATGTCACTGTCAAAGAGTTGTGGATTCTAAGTTTTAATTCCAATTACATAAGATGTCTTGAATACATGATGCATGGGAAATTAGTTTAATTACTTTTTAGACAAAATTCGGGTGCTGACAGATGTGATGTAGTTTGTAGAAGGTAGGGTGTTTGTAAAAAAAAAAAAAAAAAAAGCGTTTAAAGCAAAAGGAACAAAAATCATTGCAACAGCTGATTTCACAGACTGATAAAATAAATAGAAAAAGAGGTAAAACTCAGAAATCTGTTTCTTTTTTGTTTGGTTGTGGTGATAATCTGTGAAATCAAAGCCCATTGTCTGTGTTCATGATGGTCTGCATTCTAAGTCCAGGACAACATGGTGAATGTGAGGTGCATAGGACTTCACATGCTCTATGTGTTGGATCTTGGTTCTCCACAGTGAACCAGTGATGTCCTTTAACAAAGACATGAACTGCTGTGCTGTGTCATCAGCCCAGGCCTGCCACATGTCTCTGTCCGCCTTCTTCCCAGAAACCCTCTGGGTGGCATCACTGACTTGTGGGATGACAGATGAGTTCAATAAAGGTGATGTGACGTTTTGGTGAATGTGTAAAACGCCACCGGTCGATCTCCTCAGCAGTCGACAAGCAACAGGCCAGCCGTCCTCAGAGCTTGGAATGAGGCCCAGGTTGACTCTGTCTGCGATGTCGCACAGTTGGAGCTGAGAAGAACCACACATCTGTGTCAATATCTGTCTTACATAAACACACTGTGCAGCTACAGATCAAAATAAAAAAGAATGTTGAAACATGGGTGGCCCAAGCTTATTGCGTTTGTGACAAATACCTGATTGCAAAATCGATTGCTGGAGTCTAGGTACAAATTTTCTTCTTTCTTCAGTATTTTTTCATTCTCTGCAACTTTATACGTCAACGTCACTGCTTCTCAGAGGTAAATATTCTAGTTTTTACTTCACTACATTTGTCTGACTGCTTAAATATCTTCAGATTACAGTTTTTATCTCCCTCCTCTCCAGTGAAAACCACTAATCTGTAAATTTGCATTCTAATGTTTGTCATGAGGGAAGGATGTAGTGTTCCTTTCCTCCTTCTTAAACTACATAAACTATAGACAAACTCTAGACAATTATTAGATAGATTAATTATTACGACGAAATTACACAAGATACCTCCTCAGTGCAACAGAAGAAAACACAATATTATAAATAAAAACTGTAAAAAATATGAAACATACTTAAAAAAAAAAAAAAAAAAAAAGAATATTAATATTAAATAAGTATCCCAGACCATATACATATATATACCCATGGATGCCATGGAGGTTATTGTTTAGGAGCATAAAATACACCGCTGCAAAGCTGAAAACAGGTTGGTTTTTCTGGGCTCATGAAATGATAACATACCATTTACAACACTCAAATGTGACACACAGTAACGCAACAGTAATGTGAATCACCCATGCATATATCAACAAGACATTGCAAAAAAACCAGTGTCAGTACTACACTGGCCTGATGCTGCCTCAGTTGTCCACAGAAGAGGTTGTGACACTTATATTGAAACACAAAATGTGACCATGAAGTCCCTGCATTGTTTCACACCTCATGTTTGCAGGTAGAATAGGACAACATTTCTAATGAATGTATATGTTGCGAAAAGAAACATTACACAGTGGAAAATACTGAAGCATTTTTCTTGAATGTGTTGGAAGCATATTTATATACTGTCTAAAATAAAATAGGAGTCGATGTAAACTTTAATGTTGCTGTTTTGTTTTTTAACTTGCATTTTCGAAACTATGCCAACTACTACTACTACTTCTTACATGTACATGTTTGGTTTTAAATGCAGGAAAGTTACTTGTAGTGGAGTATTTTCACAGCATGCTATCAGTACTTTTACTGATGTAAAGAATCTGAATACTTTTTCCACCACTGGCAGTAATGTAAAGGTGCAGCAATGACTACATCACAGCCACTAGAGGGCGTAACTCATCATCTTTTGTGCCCTGTATTAAATTAAGGAATAACTAAACAAGAAAAAGCTCATGTTGTTTTTCTGTACTAATATTATTTACCACTTAAACACTTAACAATACATATGTAAATATCTTACTTGTCGATTGTCTCCTTGGTGAATAGTGCAGCGTTCAGACACTCTGTTTGCTTTGAGGTTTTTCTGCAGAGCTTCAACAGCGTCCGGGTTCCACTCACAGGCGTGAACATGAGCGGCCCCCGCATGGACCAGGTACGGTAGAGTAAAGTATCCAATTCCTGCAGTGAAAACCATCATTTATATTACACTGAAACATCATAGAAGACTGCAGTAAATGTGACACAGGAGGTATTATCATAACAATTGTAAGAGGAGATTAAAAAAATCCCCAATATTTATGTTTTAACCCTAAAACACAGCTGTAAATGACAGGGTAATGGTCAACCTCTAGGGGTTTTTCCAGTGGCTTATGATGATTATTTAGAGCCAAGTGGCCAGTAAAACCCATCAAATGTTTTTGGCCTCTTACGAAGTACGTCAGTATAATCCGTCACTATGGACAAAATAGACAAATTACACTGTTTGCTTTATTAAATATATGGTGCATTATGTCTGTAATGTATCAACCAAATAACGACTCTCATATAATCAAAAACAAAATTGATGAAAGGACAAATAATGAATGAAAATTAATGCACGTTTCACAACAGCTTTCATCAGTAGATAGCAATGTCACTGTGATGCTGAAGAACAGAAGAACATACATGTTTAAACTTGCATATAAGTAATCAAAAAATGGGTCTCATGCAAGAATATTTTTGCATTGTTACCTGAATCTTTTCCGTTACTGTTTAGTATGATTGTCACGTCAAATGCAGAATGCTCCAAATACAGAAAACAGCGTAAATGATTCTCCTGAACTTAATGATGTTGTGTTAAATGGAGTGTCAAAAAATAAATGAGAATGATTTTCATGCTCTGAATTCTAATTAAACTTACAACTATTCAGTAAGCAAACTAATTACACATGTGAGAAAAATTCTAAATCCATAAAATGTTTAATGCATTGTCAGAATAAGCGCTTCCTGCTTGAGGCCTGGTGTTTCTGCTTCTTTTTGTTCTGACTGATTCTGACAAGGCTGCCTGCACTGCAGATGTGTCTGCATCCATTCACCTCAAAATGGCATTTAATCTTTCTGATTAGTCGGCCGCTGTGACAGGGTGCTGAAGCTGGGTTTCTATGAGTTTCTTCTGGGGGAAAACTGTCCTCGCATTGCCAGGGTTTTATTACCTGCATATAAATCCACCACGGTCTCCCCTCTGCAGTTGAATCCAGCCACTCTGAGTTTCTCTGTAATGTTTCCAGATGAGAACATGCACTTGGTAACATCAAACTCATACCTGAGATGAAAACACAAAACAAAAAAATGTTTTCATTGGAGCTAAAGTTACAACTCATCTGCTAAAACATTTTTCCACTAGTGAATGAAAGTGATTAAAATAAATCAATACTGACCTGATGCCGTTGTCCACATGTGTGACCCAGCTGTGCTCCCCCAGCAGCATCGTCACAACAGGTGACCGAAACCCATCACTGGATATTCGACTCATTTTAGCTAGGCGCTTTGCCCCCAGTCCTTTTGCTACAGCAGTCCAGAGATGATTATCTGGAGCATCACAAAAGAAAGCAATCAGTGAA
This sequence comes from Maxillicosta whitleyi, assembly GCA_029822895.1. Classification (NCBI taxonomy): domain Eukaryota; kingdom Metazoa; phylum Chordata; class Actinopteri; order Perciformes; family Neosebastidae; genus Maxillicosta; species Maxillicosta whitleyi. The sequence goes on from JAPSES010027330.1 coordinate 10,117, forward strand.
TCAACAAAATCCAACTGTGCGCTTTGCATTAGGACAGAATGGCAAACAAAAATAATGACATCCTAATGAATCAGACAAATATTGTAATTTCAATCCTTGAAATTTAAGGTGCTGGACTCTTTGGAGACTTTAAAGGTGATTTTAAATGGACTTGAAGCAAAAGCTCATGTTAAGTGTTTTACTTGAGTTACATACTGTATATATTGACAGTTTTATAATGTACATTTATTCAGTTGTATTTACTGTATTGAAGTTCACTGTTTTATTTGTCATGGAATTTATACGACACATGAGTGTAAATGTTTGACTGTAACCTTGTCTAACTCGTCACTGTGCTGCTCTTTCCTTCCTGGTTAAATAAAGGTTAAAATTAAATTAACTATGATTTAGTGATGATTTGATTTTCACAGAAAGACAATCTAAAATATTTAGATTTTTGTTGGGACTGAACTAAGCAAGCATGTTCTCTGACATCTGGAGACTGATCTCCAGGCTGGGGCATCTCTGAAGCAGACATTTTGGTACTTAATTTGGATTAATTCAACTCTTTTTTGCACAAATTACAGGTGAGGTCAAATCTGAGGAAAATACCCATTTTCTTCCACAGTGGCAAAGAGAAACAGTTGTCTCCAAGCAGGACCAGGTCTCCATGCCTCTGGAAGCTGCGAGGGATGTCTCGTTTTACCTCCTCTGTCCATCTTTCTCCATGAGACTCCAACAGCTCCTGAAGAGTTTCCTCTAGTTCAATACAACTTTTCTGTCCTTTTCTCTTCTTGGACTGCAGAGGAGCCTGTGATGAAAACAGGACAGACATGATAACTTAAGAAATCAATCCATTTCTCCTCCTGAACTAAACATTATAAATAAAAATTACGTATTATGTAATAATAATAAATATTACTAATAATATAAAATAAGATAAATAAAATAATCTATACATAAATATTCAGTTATAATAAATATTACATAAGAAGCTCAGAAGCAACATCAATTCTGTCAGATCAACTTCAGATACAGAACAATACCCGGCAAACTAGACTACTATCTACATCAGTGGAAGACCCTAAACTACCCTGACCTTGTCTGAGTAGAGTCATCTAAAGATGTCTGTGATAATAAAAGTCGATTATGGATATCAAAGACACACTGATTAAAAAAAAAAAAAAAAGATTTAATATCTTTTAAATTCTCTTTTTAGTCAAAACACACTATGTTTGATGGGCCTGTCTGTTGTCATTTATTTGTCTATTACTCATATTCTGGAAAATGAGGACCAAAACAGCCAATTTTGAGGAAACCATATTTCAGAAACTTGTGATACAGCATAAGAACCTGTAGTGTACTAGTAAACTTACTAATTGGTGTTGTTCTCTACTTTCAGCTTTCATTACCTGAGTCCAAACTACTTCACAGGTTCTGTCACCGGGGACTAAGGTGTTGTTGAGCTGCTGCAGGTCCAGATGTGATAAACGAGAGGGTAAGATGGGAAGAAGAACGGTTCCATCCGAGCCCCTTACTAGACACAAACTGCGGTCCAGAACTCCTTCAGATTGTAGACATTTCCTGTTCAGTAAAATGACATTGTAACAGTATGTAAGGAGACAGATATTAATAGATAGTCGCCAGTTCATCAGTGGCTATGCTAACATTTAGCTAGCTTGATCTTATTCCTGTTCATACACTTCATATCAGATTACCTGAACTGTTGTGCATGGCACTGCGATACCCGAAGACACGGCACACTATCCATTTATAAGAGTAAAAAAACAACCAACCAGCTACAACTTTTGAGTTCCAAAGGTGTTAATTTGGCCAACTGGTGTATGTGTTTCCAGTCGGACTATTGAGCCGGACGGACAATGGGCAACAAAACTTTATTGCACAGGAGTGTCCTCCTACATTTACATTATATTCATTTTAGTATTATATCCATAAATAATAGCATTTCACAGTAACAATAGATTGAATCGTCTTAATTTTCGCTTGGTTTTTACTAAGAAAGTGTTGTTTTATGAGTGAAAGAGTAACTGATATTTTAGATACAGTACTCAACAGTATCGACAGATGGCGCTAAAGAAACCAAAAATACTCTAACGAATTAAATGAATTTTAAAAAGCTGAAATAAAAAAATAGACAAATTAAATATGTAATTAAAAAAGAAAATATAGTCTGATGGTTTTTCTCCAAGTCCCCTCTACATTTTACCAGACGGTCATCATCATATGGCAGTTGATAATTATTTATTGTTTTAGTTCCCATTAAAATAAGAAATGTCTGGTGCATTTATGAAGTTATGAAGCTATACACTGTAATGTAAGATACACACTCATTATGATGGATGATATTTTTTGAAAAGCTTTTATTTGAAGTTTTTATTCTGTGGAATGACTGCACTTTTTAATAGTTAAAAATGATGGTTTAGGTGTAAAGTTACCATGAATAGTTGTTATTTATGTCACTGTGGTCTTCATGTATTTTCCACTGGAACATCTGGCTCATATTTGCTGTATTGTTTCTGTTTTGTTTGTTTGTTTGTTTTTTAAAATCACCAACATCTAGCTACACTTTAAAGATTTTTTTTTATTATTACCTCCGCCAAGGAGGTTAAGTTTTTGCCAGGGTTTGTTAGTTAGCAAGATAACTCAAAAAATTATGGACGGATTTTAATAAAATTTTCAGGAAATGTTCACTCTGAGACAAGGAACAGATGATCAAATTTTAGAGGTGAACCGCATCACAGTCTGGATCCAGGAATTTTTTTTTTTAAAAGGATTCTTTATTATTGCAAGATAGGGCCATTTTCAAAATATGTGTACATAACTTCACACAGAATAACTGGATTGCTTGGCAAAAAAATACAGAACATGGTCCTGACACTTTCTGTGATATGTAAAA
>JAPSES010027338.1:0-13011 GCA_029822895.1 Maxillicosta whitleyi
GTAAATCAAGATTAATCGCGATTAACTATGAAATTTCTGAGATTAGTTGCGATCAAGAAAATTTATCTTTTGACAGCTCTAGTATAAATATATTATTGTAATACCATATCAGTAGATTCATAGTCTAATTGCCGTTGTCATACACTATATGGACAAAAGTATTCAGATACATTGAATTCAAGGGTCTGGATTATAAAATAAAATAATGACAAATGTCTTAATATTGTGCTGAATACTATTGCATTTGTTAGTTTTGCTTACATTGATATCTTTCCATCCAAAATGCCTCAGAGATATTTTTTTTACTTAATTTCTCTCAACAGTGATTTGTTTTTTTCTTGTTTTTTAAATCCATGACTGTGATTTGAAATGCTCTACCACTGAATTTCTTGTTTTGTTTTGGTTTTTTTTGTCTTGTCCAGCAGAATAGTCTCTCTGCCTTTTTATTGTTAAATAAATTCACTTTGCCAAAGGAAACTTCATAAAGTACATGAAGCTCCCCTTGTTATTCTACTGTCTTTATTTTGACTTTTAATGAACCACATTTCGATGCTGGACCTGACGTGAAGAAACAGGGGGGAGGAGAAGAAAGGAAGGAGTGAAGAGAGGAGAAAAAGGGAGCAGATGGTGAAGACCCTCAACAAATACTAACAATAAATAAATAAATAAATAACCGTGGTGATAATTAGAATGGTAACAATAAGTAGAACCAGAACATCAAAAAAATTAAGGAATTACAATGAAATAAAAAATAAATAAGACCCATTACATGAGAGACATAAGGACGGAAAACGTGAACAAAATATCATAAACAATGACAACACAAATAATTTCACTAACAAACCCTCACATCAGCAGTTAAAGCAAAGAGCAAAAGCATGATCTGACTAAATAATACTGAAGTGGTTATTGCTACAGTACTGTGGGTCTACGTTCTCATTCGTCTATTACCACAGAGCCAATCAGCACCCTCATTATACCATGTGTAGACTGGTACCCTGTCACGCTGCTGCCACAGTACTGTAGCAATAAGCATCACACCTCATGTGCCTGTCGCTTACAGGAAAAGAGCTTGTTTGTGCATCTGTTCACACTGTCAGTTTGAGCAACAACATGAAATGTGGCAACTGTTCTGCCTCATGTGAGGAATTTGACCAGGTTTTCGATCGTTTTAAATCATCCACTATGACAACGTTCAGAGTGCAGAATTCGAATCATTTGATATATCGTTTGATAAGAGCGCCCTCTAGCGGTTCAGTGTGAAAATAACGTGAAAAGATATGATGATGATGATTTCTTTCGGCTTTTTCCCTTCCAGGATCGCCACAGTGAATCACCTTCGCATGTTGATTTGGCAGAGGTTTTTACGTCGGATGCCCTTCCTGACACAAGCGAGCTTGGAAGCGGCAGCTACATTGAGGTTGTATAGTGTAAATATCCTTTCCTAAGGGATCACCTGGGGGTCAAACCGGCCATCTTCCACACCTAAATCAGTGACGTTAACCTCTGAGCTACCCAGCCGCTTTTCAGATGTGAAATGATATAATAATGTGTTAATAATGTCACATATAAGTCGCACCCCCGGCCAAACTATGAAAAACAAACAAAAAAAATCTAAATTAATTAATCTAAATTGTCCATAGATGTGAATGTGAGACTTGGTGGTTCGTCTCTATATGTCAGCCCATACAGGGTGTACTCCCATAAGTAGCTGGGATAGGCTCCAGTGACCCCCCCACAACCCTAGTGAGGATAAAACTGGTTCAGGCAATGAATGAATGAATGAAGACTGGCTTACCAGTCATTGTCCCTTGAGTCAGCCTAAAGGTCATTCAAAGAACCAGAGTTTGGCATTTCTTCTTTTGCTTCTTTCCGAGTCCTGGAAGTTACAGCCTGTTTTTTTACATTATAATAATACTGGGAGTGTTGGGCACCGCTCGAAACCTACCGACAGGAACACGAGAGATGTTATTTGCAGGTAAGTATCAGAGACATTGTAAGAGTTTTTGGGGTGGGTCAAACAACAATACCAGAATAGATGACACAAGGTGAATGTGAGGTCCTGGAGTTACAGTGACTGGAATTTTGTATTTTCTGGTAAAAATTTAAAATTATTACAAGTGGTATTTCAGTGAAATCTCTGTGCCGCAGTCCATGGCATACTTTCACTGCCACTTTCCATCTCTCCTTCACTACCAACGGAAGGACCTCTGCCTCAGTGTGTATCTGGTCATCTATAATGTATAACCAATTTACAGTGTGGTGATAGAAGGGGAATGAGGAAGGACGGGAAGGAAAAGCGCAAAGATGGAGCCGGAAAAAAAGGCAATTTACAAAATTTGCAAAATGACAGATCAAGCAAGGCTAATCAAGATATTGAATATGTGACAGCACCTGTATGTCTATTCATAATGGATGACCCATTTGTACTTATATTCACACAATAAGTGGGATGGTGCAGAAGAGAATAAGTATTGGTCCTCTCTAGCCCTAGGCAATCGTATCTTAGAGCATCATTGGCTGGAGTCAGCTGTTGTTGCTTAAGTGTGTGTTTGGATGTGTGTATTTGTGATACTAATGGCTTCTCTCCTTGGAACAGATGCCCTTACCAGATGTCATTCAGCTGCCAACAGAGATAAACAGTGATCACCAACTCCATCCAGTGGTGTTTCACAATTAATCGAAAAATTTCCTAATGGTGTTCAACTGCAAACAGAGCAAAAATGTCTTCATAAATGGGTTCATGAAAGAAAGAAACGTGTTGTTTGGAAAGATCTGGATGAATATTCTGATTCAGGTGTTGGGTAATTCCATACAGCAGGGGTGTCAAACTCATTTTAGTTCAAGGGCCACATACAATATAAAGTGGAACAAACAAAAGAATATATAAATAATAGAATATGAACACATAAATACTGTCAACTCCGAAGCTTTCTCTATGTTTTTGAGTGAAAAAAGTCAAATTCCGTAATGAAAATGATTACGTCTATGAACTGTACTTGAACAAATATGAACGAAATGAAATTTAACTTAAAAGTAAGTGGAATTTTTAACAATATAATGCGTAGTTTATTATTTATACAGGTGCATTACAATGTACAGATCTCTTACTGTGGATCTACAAATGCACAAAACATTTAATAAAACACATAATATTGTTAAAATTAAATGTACTTCTCTTGACATTTCAGGTTGTTCATATTTTTGTCTGTAGATGTCAACATTTTTGTGTAATTTAACTTTTCAAAACTAAAACGAACAGAAACATTTGCAGTTTTCATTATTTACAGGTGATTATGACAGTAATTTACTGATCTGACATATTTTTGATTGAATTAACCTAAAATATTTCAACTTTCTTGACTGATAAATTCAGTGTAATTCTTGCATTTCACAAATTCATCCCAGGGGCCACGTTGGACCCTTTGGTGGGCCGGTTTTGGCCCCCGGGCCACATGTTTAACATCAGTGCCATACAAGATCACCTCCATACAGAGGGATTACTTACATATTTGTGTCATTTTATTTATAATATAATGTTGATGACAACTAGTTGAATGATCCTCACAGACTCTAGAATGATCACGACCTAAACCTAAACATTTATTTTTTTTATTTATGGTCACAAGAGCTAAAAGCATTCCTGTGTATTCTAGTCTTGAAGAAACCTACCCTGACCTTCACCAACTGCTCATTTGTTTGGATTGTGCTGAAACCTTAAGGATAACCTGTGGTGCATGTTACACCAATTAATGTTTGATTTTAATAAATATAAAGGCATTGTTAAATTTCTTACAACCAAATGTCAAGTATACATCTGTGACACTGAGGTTATTCGATCTTACAACAAATGTAGGTAAATAGAACTTGAAAATAGCCTCAAAGCAAAAGATACATTTTAAGAAATGGTGAGAGGATATGTCCTCATGCAGGTGCTTCAAATTCATTATCCTTTTTCAAGAAAAATTGGAAAAAATATTTGGGTTATAAGTATGAGTTTAACCCTTTTGTGTGGATGGAGTTTGTCACTCACAGTACAAAAACCTTGTAGAGATCCACTGCTTCTTACCAAATTTATTCTAAATAAAACTAATAATAATAATAATAACTAGAAAGGCACTCGGAGAACGCAGACCTCCACCAAGTGCAACATCCCACCCCACCACCATAAATATTAGTCCCTCATTTATTTGGACAGCATTTTAAGATTCTTAAGTCCATGGACTATATGAGAAAACACGAGTCGCCATCTGGTGGACATTAGTTATTATTACCACAGCAACGCCAATGATAACTAATAGAGAACCGAGATACTGAGAAACAAAATTTTTGGACCCATTGACCCCAATGTTAATGAAAATTTCAGAGTGATCCAGAATCGAGGATTTCTTCCAGATCACCCCCAAAAGTTAATGGGTTCTTCCATGTGCCATTGCCAACAAATCCTGAAAATTTCATCAAAGTCCATCCATAACTTTTCGAGTTATGTTGCTAACTAATGAATGGACAAACAAACAGACAAACAAACCCAGGTGAAAGCATAACCTCCTTGGCAGAGGTAATAATAAAAGTCCTATTCATTGTTGGTTTTCCTGTGGGAAAAAAAAAAAAAAATCATTGCCTTAGAACTCATTGGACTGTGGTCACAAAAGTACCTGTACTTGAATAGACATTACAGTGTGATTGAGAAAATGAGGGGCATTTTTTTTTTTTTAATTTAAATGCAATGAATGATAATGTCAAGGTATTTTATCACTTTTAAATTAAATTTTAGTAGCAGAAATGATCATTATGACATTATATCAACACACTAAAATACAAATCAAATCACATTTTATACATCTAATTTAATACATCTATAAATACAAGTTATCTAGTATAGTGTTAACTTGACTTATGAGTTAAATTCATTCCGTCACTGAGCTTGTAACTCAGTTTGCTTATATATCAATTCAATTTCCCCCATTGAAATGAACTGGAATGCCATTAATCCGTTCCAGCCTCGTAAGTCCAAATACATCTCGATAACGTCTAGTGAATCCAAAACTTATTTCTAACCTATGAGTAACATGCTTTGAACTTATGTGTAACATATTGAACTTATTTCCAATACATATGAATGTTTCTAGATGTATTTGATGTGTTCTGGATCATCTCTTGTCACCTCTTCCAGACATACAGCAGAGCATTTCAGCACCCCCCCTCTGGACAGCGACCGCATCTTGTTGTGCAGCAGGAGATAATACCTTTAACACCTACCTAATATCACCACAATCTTCACATTTTGAATTACGTTTTAAAAAACTAGTGAACTTAAATAAATTACATTTAAATTAAGTAAGCATTATTAATTTTCCAAAGCCACAGGGAGCCGCAGCAGAGGGATGAAAGAGCCACATGTGGCTGCGGAGCTGCCCAGTAGGACATGGAGGCTGAGGAGATGGAGGATCCGGCATCAGAGTACCTGTTAGATGTCCTCCAACATTTTTTTTATTTATTTTTATTATTATTGGCTACCACAACTAGTGGCAGCGTATTTGAAGCTCGCTCATATCTCAGAGTTTGTTTTGCAACCCAAAGCAAAAAAGGGATCTATTCTATCTATTCTTTTATTTAGCGTTGAATGTTTATTTCAGCACAAACAAGCAGCGTCTAGTTGAAAAATGAAAGATGGTGATAAATCCTATTTAGTTTTGATGCTCCCTTCAGTTCAGAAACGACTCAAATCTCTCTCTCTTTTGTTTTCTCTCAGTAAAACGGAGTGGGCTGTTTGGGTTTTGAAGACACAATGTAGAAGTTTTACATATTTTCAATTGTCTAAACACATGTTTTAGTCATGATGTTAGTGTTCAGAACAGCATGAGCCCGTGTGTGGACGTGTGTTTAGAGACAGCAGGGGACGACAGAGTCCAGTTGCATTTTGGGAGCAAACGTTTTGGCTAGGACTTCAAATAAATCTGATTTCACATGTTGCGTTTTGCTCTAAACCCAGCTGTTAGTTGTTATCAAAAGGATGCAAATTCAAAGAGATATGAGCTTACAGGTGTCAATTTCCAAACTCTGACACTGAAAGCACCTGTGCCCAGGTTTTGTGTATTATTTTGGTTCATTATAACCCCTCAGAGGACTGCGTTCATGTTTACAGGCTGAGCATGATTGACGTCTCTTTGCCTTTAATTTTTTTTTTTTATTTGGCATCCGTTTTGATGCTTCTAAACGGTGCAGAACCTCAGCTACCTCAGCAAATGTGTACCTAACTAAACCTGAAGGTAACTTAATAAATAACAAAAAAAAAAAAAGCACACCTGAGTGGGTATGCAGGGGCTTTCAGGTATGGATGCCCTTTGCTTTGACATGAAAGGATTGTGTTTGGAATATCTCAGTTGCCATACAGAATTGCAGTTTAATAATAAAGCTATATCCTCTCAAGGCACAGTTCAAACACCCCCGCTACACTTGTAATGTAGATGTTGACAGCGGCAGCCAGCAGCGTCTGTATTGTCTTTTTTTGTAGACAAGCAGTAAACAGAAGCAGCAAGTTGTTTTTAATAAATAACACAGACAGGGATACAAGTCTCTGGTGATTTAGAAAGATGCTGGATTTATTGCTTATTCAGCCACAGCGGGAAAGGACGATGGAATAATTCGGGGAGTGATTTTCATTGCAGTGGAGCAAACGCCCAAACCCATATACAAGTAATCAACACCACAGGTTGGGATCATAACTTGTATTTTATTAACGCAACACAATATTGTGTGCATTAACAAACAAGCATCATAACATTACATATAATGTCCTAAACTTACACTGGAGGGTCAAGGAATATCCCTTAAGGATCTATAACGTTAATCTGAATATGGAAATGTGGTGTGATGACCATTTGCCACCATCTAATATTTACTTCTGTCTGTCCATGTAGACGAACTGAGAATTCAAATACGTTTTCTGATTGCAATGTTTGTCCTTTTCTGATACAGAGCAACAGAAACTGGTTATCAGGCATAAAAGATGACCAGACCCTTCAACTGGAACATTTGATTTTCACTGGGCAGCTCCAACCTGATTCGGTATTCCAGTTTAAGCAACTGTTTGATCAATCTGCCATGTACATTATTCCTTTTCAGCAGAACCAAAGGCCCAAAGTCTCCGTGAGCTGAACTAAAAACTACTATTGGAATAATACAGTTGAAGAATATATATAAAAAAAAAACATTATAAAATTAGGATGTGATATTTTATAGTTACTACCGTAAATTCCTGACTATAAGCAGCTACTTTTCCCCGTACTTCAAGCACTGCAGCTTATATTTCGTTGCGGCTCATATGAGTATTCTTACCTTGTTACTGATGGCAGCTCCGCGTACCGTTAAAAGGGTAAGTACCACAGCCATTAACCAGCCTCAAACGGACATGTAATCCATTGGTCAAGTGATATAGTAATTTCTCTAAATAAGGGACTCGTGCTGCCAACAGTAACATAAGGGAATACTGTGGCAAGTAGTGAGAGAACAGATGACATTAACCGCATCATTTTTAACCTTGCGCTTTTATTTTGACAGTTCCGGATATACTGGGAAGCAAGCCATTTCTGGAAACAGGCATTGCAGTACAATGAACACATGCCCCCAATGGACCCATGGCGGTGCATGTCAGCCTGGCTCATGGTTCCTTTCCAAACACTGCAGTTTATATTGGCGGGCAGTGATTACGTAGTGTAGCGGCCTAGGCTTCGTTGTGCATGGGGGGGGTAGCAACTGCAGCAAGGCATGCTGGGCGTTTATGTTAGTGTCTTGTTTTTGGGTTATTCGGGTTGAGTTGCTACGTGTAATTAATATTATCGTCTAGTTTTGTCATGTTCTATTTAGTTTGTGATTATTTATTGTGTGTATGTATATATGTATATATGCCCGGCTCATCCAGGGTGTACCCCGCCTTCCGCCCGTAGTTGCTGAGCCAGCCCCTGCGACCCCGAAAGGGACTAAGCGGTTGAAAATGGATGGATGGATGTATATATGCCATGGGTCTGGTTCCTGGGCTATGTGTGTGTTATATTGCAATGCTAGTCTCTTGAGACAGCTTGCTTCCTGGAATATCCGGGATTGTTAAAAATAAAATCACATTCTTGGTGATGGACGCCGTCAATATCATGTGTTCATGAAGTACTCACCATGTTGCTGAAAATACTGCGACGCCTAAAATTAAAAGTAAAAATGTCACAGTGTGGACAGTCTTATAGACTGGTGCGGCTTTATGTGTGTACAAAGTTAATTCTTCTTTCTAAAATCAGTCTCTGCGGCTTGTATTTAGGTGCGTCTAGTTTATTTTTAGCTGATTAGTTTTGAGGCGTGGATGTATTAATAATTGAAGGTAACAATCGTAAAAGGGTGGAATGGAAAACACAGGTGAGTTAGTTTAGTTTGTAGGAGTGTGGAATGTTTATTGTTTTAGTGTTCTGTTGTTTATTGAAGAGTTTTGTCGGGTAAGGATAAGGGGTGAGAATTTAGCAGACAGATGTAAGGTGGGGGATGTGCAATGTTATTGGTCAAGGCCAGAAGAAGACAAACCCCCATGAATGACTATAAAGGAAGGGGAGAAGGTTTGTGGGGGCTCTGGAGGACTGAGTCAGATGTTAGATGTTGATTGTTTAGGGAGTCTGATTCTGTGTAACCTTGGGAGAAAACAGATCTGTGTATGTTTGATTAATGTTCATTCAATGATTGATTCATTGTTATTCATACATCCTGTTTCATGTGTTTTATGGTCAAGGTAATAGGGGCGGGGATGGGGGGGTTGAGAGGTAGTAAGTAGAATAGTTATAGTTCAACTCACACAAACAGATGAAAAAAATGATGAAATATCTTTTAAATAGTGTGTTGTTCAGGGTATAACCAACAATTACATTTATGTTCATATTTAAGTGAAATGGAAATACAAAGTGTTATAGCACAGCTTTTTACAAAATGAGGATCCTCATATTTTGATTCAACACTGATGAGATTGAAACATCTGACAACTATGATGCAGAGCTTCTAAATCACGCATCACTTCATTTCCTCCTTTCATTAATATTTGGAAATAACTGGAGTGTTTTGTCCTGTGTGCAACAAAAACAGCCATTTATGAGTAAAATCTGGAGTTTTTTTGCAGTTGATGTTCTTTTAGCAGGTTTTCAGAGGCCTGTTTTATCACTGTGGTCATTATAACCCTCCTGTTATGCTAGGGGTCAAATTGACCTGTTTTAAAGTTTGAAGATCTAGGAAAAATAGTTAATTTTTTTTTTCAGTGTGAAACTTTTTTTGCTTGCCTTAATTAGAGTAATCAACATATAAAATGAAAATGGTTCATCTCACATATTTGCGACGACCACCTGCATGTTTATATCACACAGATACTGTTTGGGTCAAATTGACCCGGCAGTCAAACTGAATGTAAAAGGGTGTCGCACTATCTTTATTTGCAACTGTGAGACTTATTTTCTCAGTCTCTCTCAAAAATAATAGTGAGGAAGCAAAAAAAAAGTGTAAATATGTATTTTTTTTAATGAAAAATTTGTGAATTATCCGAATTGAACCATTACCTGTGAGAGGTAAGGTACACCATTGCACTAAATATTGATAGACTAGTTAGTAAGGGAGTTGGTATTGACATTAAAAAATGATTTTTAGGATTTTTTTGGTTTCAGACACTTTGGATAATTAAACATGCGCCGGGTCAAATTAACCCGCGAACATCACTGCTGTTCCTCAGAAATGAACATAAGGAAAAATACTTACTTAAATACTTAATATTTTTTTTCCATCCAGAACCACAAGTGTCCATTGGTGGAATTTGTGTGTGAAATATAAGCAGTGGTCTACCAAATATTTGCATCTTGTGAGTCTACCATAAAAAATAAAAAATAATAAAATAAAAAAATAAAAACTTTAGCAGATGAAAACAGACTGGTTGGCATTAAATTTATACTCAGGTAATTTATTAATTCCACCTCTTTCAGTGACAGTTTATTTCTGTCTTATATAGTATTTCATATCTGTCCTGTTTCAATCTCAGACTACTTCTCTACCGTTCACACATCATAGTTACTGGATATCTGTTATGGATGAGCAGAAAATTGGCTGCAGCGTTCCTAAATCCCTTATTAACAAATGTTGACGTTGCCATCCTTGAGGCTTTCCTCCCTCTACCCCCTCTCCAGCCAACATCTCCTCCAGCTGTTTGCACCTATGATAGCAGTGGTGATGACACCCATGCACCCTGGTTACCGTGCAGATGTGTGCATGACTGATAATGGTAGTGTTCATGTGTGTAGTGTGTGTTAGAACTGCATGTAATAAGACCTGTGTGATATGAATTATTGAACACTGTTGATGCTAGCGGGGGCCTCCCTGCCTGCGGGCTGTTTCTCGGAGATGGCATGTTAGCACAAGCTCCTGCAACGCCACACACACACACACACACATTCAGATGCATTTGCAAGCTGTGTCATGTGAACATACAAGTGCCATAAATGTCAACATGAGTGACAACACACACAAACACTCAACACACAAACCTGTGGAGGAAAGTGGGCCATGACTGAAACCTCTTCCTGTTAGGGTGTGAACAGAAAAGTCAGTTTGTCGATGTATCGATGTATGAGGCGCAAGTCGACGTTACTTTGGGGGACTCTATTCTCCCTCTGACAACGCACGAGCTTTCATTCAGCGCATGTGGATACTCTCATTTTTCAACAGGAAAACATGGAGGGCAATAGTAGTTGACGCAGATCAGTGGACCCAAGTCGGGTTAGTGCGGGTCCAAAAAATGTCACTGGATGTTTCTTTCGGCCACAGCGAATCACAATCGTATGTTGATTTGTCAGAGGTTTTTACGTCGGATGCCCTTCCTGACACAACACCCTGTATTTATCCGGACTTGGGACCAGAACAATGAGACACTGCCCCCTTGTGGCTGCAGGTATAGGTGTTTATAGCGTAACGACCTTTCCCAAGGGACCACCTGGGACTCAAACGGGCAATCTTCCGCACCAAAGCCAGTGGCGTAAACCAAATTAGACTACCCAGTCACTGTCACTTTATTTGTAAATAAATAAATAATTCCAGAACAAAGTGGGTTGAAAAACAAACAAAGAAAAATAATAATTCAGCACGGAATACGCTCAAAATCATAAAGAAAAAATACGCGTCCGGTGTGAACGCGGCCTTAGTCTGTTTCTCAGTCTGTTCCAAGTTCCGATAATGCTTCGTTCGTCTTGTGTATCCTGTGTATGAGCTTGTTTGGATGTTGGACCTCCGTCTCTGCCCCAGTCGGTACCTTTGCCTGTTTGTAAAATAAACAGTTTTTGCCTTAAGTCCACTGTTTCCTGCTCTCTCTGCATTTGGGTTCACGTCTCCAGTACCAGGTCGTGACAGTTAGAACAGCTGTGTGTCTGTGGTGTTCCTCCGCTGTCAATGTGATGACGTCATCACACGACGAGTCAAATCAACTTCAACTTAGTTAAGAAATACGTCAATCTAATAAAAATCATCAGTAATGCGCTACTTTCCAGCATGTCTTACATTAACACCATGATATTAAAAAATAAAAGTTAAGAAGTCATTCATATTTCAAGAAACGTACAAAGTCATAACTATTTTGAGGAGGAAGTGAAATATTTGGTCTCAGACATACTTGATTAAAAAACATGAGATATCAGTGATATATCCCTCATAAATATTGCTCAACAGATCATTAGTTCATCTAATTAAAACATTCAGAAAGCATCAATTTGGGTTAGCCTGCCTGCACTTTGAAAATGTCAGCAGGACCATAACTGACCAAGAGTAATAACCAAGAAGAGGAGACTGATAAATGACCTTTTTAATCACCAAGGAAGAAAATAAAACCAGATGAGCCTGTCTGGACTCAAAAACACTGCATTTGGACTTAAAATGACACCACAAAAAGGACAAATAAACGTATATAATACATATGGATTTATTATTGTATTTTATATAGACTATCATCACTCCATTTTTTACTATGGTGAATGTCATGAATTAAAAATCGACGTATCTATACTATATTGAAGTATTTTCAGGGTGTGGTTTCACATGTATTTTAATATTGACTGGTAAATTATTTAACATGTAAATATATGGAATATAAAAGGTTTGGACATTCTCATACATTAAAGCTAAAGTGTAATCTTTAGTCCTGTCATTAATATTCAAATCAGATTGATCCACTCTCCTCACATTCATCTGTTTTTATAAAATAATTTTGCTTGAGTAACCAATAACATGGTGGGAAAACAGAATCATGTAGCACGGTAACTCCTGTGGTGCAAATAAAACGGTCAAAAATGAGACAAACAACAAAAGATAATAACTAGGAAATTAGAACAGATTTAGTAACTCATAAATCCATAAACTACATCAGACTGAAATGGCCTTGACTCAAATTTAAGTTCTTTAAGTTCATTGACATAATGAAACAGTTTTGTAGCAGGTACGTAAAACAGCAACAACCACAAAAATGAGGAAAGGATGCATAGAACAGAATAGAGTATAGTAGAATAATCATAACAATTCATTCAAATAATTATAGACATGATAAAAAAAACAAAAAGGCAAAGTGAAGAGCATGGCAAAAAGGCAAGGCAGCAGGTCGTCCAGGTCACAGCTTCATGGCGACCCCCTTCAGGACAAACACATGTGGTCAGTCGGCCACAAACTGGTTCAGACGTCCGTGTCTGAAGGAGGTAGAGGTAAGACTGGGCCTAAAAAATCCAGCCCGACCCGACCCAGTCCCGCGGGTATTAAAGCCCGACCCAGCCTGAGCCCGACCAATTAACTTGATTTGCAGGCCCGAGCCCGAAGCAAATCCAAAATTTCATATTTTATTTGTGAGGACAAGGGAGGAGGAGGGGTGATTTATGATAACAAATTAAAGCCTGTGTTTTGTAACGAAATCTAAGTTAAACAAGACTGTATAAACATTTACATCTTTTATATTTCTGTGTCTGCAGA
>JAPSES010027348.1:0-36064 GCA_029822895.1 Maxillicosta whitleyi
CTATCTATCTATCTATCTATCTATCTATCTATCTATCTATCTATCTATCTATCTATCTATCTATCTATCTATCCTTTCAAGTACTCATGACAATAATTATTTTAATTCATAAACTGTTATCCAGAAAAGACAACCTGCAGGTTTCCGATCACTGTCTGCTTTTCTAGACTCCAATAATGCATCACACATAAACATTTGCAAGTTTTCATTAGATTTTATTGATCTGTGTAAACTCTGCAAAATCTTGACATGCAAAGTTATTTGCAAACATACAACTTTTCAGTGCATGCACTATCTATGTACAAATACAGAGATAAACAAATAAACATTCCACTGAACTGGCAGAATCAAGTAAAGGAAAGCTGTGAGTAGCTCAGAGAGAAGCCCGTTAAAAAAAACTACTGAATATATTTTATGCTGATCATCATCCAATGATCACTGTGTCTGAAGTAGCACAACATAAGACAGAATATGGTGCTACTTATGGGTGTTGAATCAGTGCCGCTGGAGGGCAGAGTGGCTGTGCAGCAGGAACAAGACACTAGAGATATTTCAATGTGTATGTACAGGAAAGCTCATTCCAAGAATGAGATTAATCTCAATGTCTGCTACTATAGAGTTGTATAGTTTCATTGATGTGCTCAGTTTTTAACAGTTATTATCAGTTTATCCTGTGAATGCTATCAGACCAGTTTATTCAGGTTACACCATAATCACCATAGTCATGCAGAATATGGCATTTTGTATATAAAGTAGTGACAGGAATGTTATGGGGAAGAAGTGTAAACATCAATGGAATTACAATAGCATTAATTTCTTACAAAGAATATATATCTTGAACCACAAGACATTTCATGCATAGGATTTTTTGTTTTTGTCTTTGTTTTGACATTGGAATAACTTGCAAACAGCTGTATAAATTGAGGTCATTCCACTTTGTAAGGTGTGCTTTCCTTGGTTTGCTGTGATTAGAGAGCAACACACACTAAAGCCTTAATGATTGGAGTGTGGCAGAAAAGAAAGGGCCCTGCTTTGTGCAAAGTGTGTGTTGGGGTAAAAGCAGGCCACAGCTGCCCTAGGCACACAAGAATCACGAGCACAGTGCATGCAGGTAAAGCTGCACATACCTATGACATAACCTGTTGCACCTACTCTACCTATCAAGCAGAGCAGCTGCATCTTCTATGGGAACTAGTAAGAAACCTGACCAAGTGTACAACTGCAGTAGAAAATCTCTGATACATCAGAGTGAACTGCAAGCTTCAGAGGAGTAGAGGTAGCAGGAGGAACTTCCTTTTTCCTGCCAGAAATGAACTGGAAAAATACTGTTCACTTTTCAGTTTTTCCTAATGAAACAATTAAGAGGCCTACATCCAACAAACTCAAAATTCACAGCCCAATTAATACTATGTAAAAAGTCCCAATATTAACTACATGTGCTATAATCTTAAAATAACAGCAACTGATGAAAGATTCATCTAGCTCATGGTCCACATATTAATGAATCATCTGCATATCAGATGACTGTATTTTCTATCCTAACCTGAGCAATGTATCAATATGTAAACATTTCTTCATGGAAATATACAATATGTTAAGGACAGTGGGCACAGCTGTAATAAGTGAAGGTGCAGCTGCATGTAATTATCTGTAGCTTGGCATGCTTATACAATTCAAGTGTTACACTACAGCATGAAGTAATCACAGAAAAATCAAAAGTTATACCCTGACAGTCTAATGAATTACAGGCATGAACATTTATTACCTTCAGGGAGGGTTTTGACCTCATATGCCATAACATATTGCTTTTCTTAATCTGAGCCAGTGCAATTCATACTTCCATTTCTTTAGGAAAGAATGTGTCAAGTTCAACACATAATTTAACGCCACTGACAGGCATGATGGTCTTTGTGCAGCTGTTCCTTGACAAGTTGCTCTTGATGTCTTGGTAAGATTAATGAAATTCCTATTTCATTTATGCCATGATTTTTCCCAGAGGCAGATTAAGTAACAGCACAAGCAGAGAGAAACAGTTACTGGACGCCAGGAAAGAAGAGTATAGTGTAGGACAGCAGAGCAGAGAGAAGCCTGTGTGAAATAAGAATGGATGCATAAAAACAACAAAATAAAAAAACAACTGCATTAGGTGTGACTGCAAACTATAGAGTGGGAGTTTAGCTCATGCTGTATGGAGGTGCAAGTGGTTAATCACTAGAGACATGATTCTCATTCATCAAGGTATGCCAACGCTCAATCTTCTTGTCTTTGTTCTTCAAACACTCATACCAATGCTTCAGCCTTTCTCCTTTTGCCGTAATACCCAACTGGCAACCACCTGGCAGGAAATAAAATGATTAGACAAATGTCAAGCATCGATGTTGAGCAATGTTACCAGTCTAATATTTACCTATGTAGTCATTAGCCTTTCCGATATCATAGTCCCACACAGAGATGTCTAAAGTCTTCTTGGCAAGTTCACTGTGTTTGATATCGTAGCTGAATTCCTGCAATTTAATCGAGACAGCTTTTAAGTCACCAAACCAAAGCCAAGATCCCTTAAGCTCAGTCATAAAAAATATCAACACACTTAATAAAATAATAATTTGGGAATATTTTAAAGCCATTTATTTAACTACCACTTTTTAAAAAAAATTGCCCTCTGACCTCATTAAATTCCGGGTTTAGAGTCCGCTTCTTGATCTGTGTTTTGCACTTTCCCTTTTTCCCCATATCAGGTTTCAGGCATCTGTAAAAGGAATGTCAATACTATGTTTCTTGCATCAACACATATACAATGCATATTTTATTCATTTTAGACAACCTACATTTTGACATAGGGGTCAGAATAACCATTAGCGTCCATGGCAGCCAGATGAACGCAGCGCACAACACCTACGATGAGGCGGTTCTGCTGGGTGTTGTACATGAGGGAGATCAGAATCCGACCACGCTCCTCCACATCTCCTCCATCTTTCCCCACCTAAAATATACAACATGGTTCAGGGGTATTCATGATATGATTTGTATTAAATATTGTAGGAATCTGTCACGTTAAGACATGCTGGAAATAAAGCATTGCCTCATCTTCGTAGAGAGCAATGCCTCGAGCTGCACCGGCTGTTGCTGTTCTCTTCGTCTGTGAAGGGAACGCGATTACAGCGGGTCAATAAGAGATTAAGACACTGAGAACAAAGAATTGTTGGACTGTAACTGAATTACACTCACGGGGACAACTCTCTCGAGACACACGTTAAAGTTTTTCTTGGTGTTCATCTTCAGTTTCTTCAGCGCCACTCGGGTTTCCCCAATAAACTCATTATGCCCAAACTTGTCTTCATCACAGACAGACAGCCTGAAAATGAAAAGAGACTTTGAATCGCACAGACTTGTTTCACACTTTAAGACGTGACCCACAGGCAGATAAAATTGAAACACGAATACAGTGGGTTTCAGGGCTGGATGATTTACAGCAGACTCTTTAAGCTACTTTATCCACCTGAGAGTCTTTCGCTGCATGTCCTCATCTGTCAGCCCGTGGTAGGTGAGCGTTTCATTCCACACAGGGTTGCGGGTGTTTCTCAGCGTCTTTGTGCGCAGCTTTGTTGACTTAGATGGGAATAGACAAGGAAAAGATACTGGAAATATCTTGAGGCAAATTTCCACAACACAACATCATAAGCATCTGTGGTTTGTAACTTTTATCACACTGGGTATCTACACGATGCTGCTTCCCACTGAAAATCATTGCGGCAACTTGGTAGACTTGAAGGTATGAGCTCTACTTTCGCAATGTTTACTTCACTGTCAGATTTTTGTAGGAATCATAGCATCAACAAATGTTTTACTTTGTATGCTTGAACCACAAGGTGTCAGGCTTGAGCTTGCAGAAAGGCTCCAGCCCTTCCTTTTTTTTTTCCTTGGCAAGATTTTAACAGCATGAATCTTTCAAAAGAAGTAAATGCCTAATTTGGGACAGACATGTCTTCTACCTTGCTCGCCCCTGGTAGCAGATGAAGCTTGACATAAGGATCTGCTAGCCCATTCGAGTCCATGGGTTTCAGTCCCTGAGGAGAAAAAAACACATCAGTGTCTATCACATCATGAACAATAGGCAGCAATTAGACTCAAGTGTCATTCAGGAGCTTTTTAACACAAAGCACTTCATTGTAATTGTCCCTGTGTGTGAGTATGAGTGGAATAACGGTACCTTTGCTTTAAGGATGCTACAGTGAAGGCTGTTGCTTTCCTGTTCGTAGAGCAGACCAAACTCTAGAGAGCCCAGAGTGGCTGAAAAAGACCCAGACCAGCCACTGCATTAGACTACAGAGACAACAAGTCAACTGCTGAATAATTAAAAGTGTAAAAGCAGGAACGACTGTACTGTAATTAAACAGAAAATGATGCAAAAATACAGATACAAGTCCAATATTCCTAAATCTATGTGAGACCTTGAACCACAGTAGAGCAGCATATTCCCAGCTTTTAGGTAAGCAGCAGAAAAATCTCATTACAAAGTAGCAGCATGTCATAGAATAGAAATCAAATAAACACACCAGTCCCTAAAGAAGACATTGAGAAAATAAGGTTCTGGGTTAGAAAAAAACAAAACACTACCCACACAGACACACTGTGGATGAGATTCATTGCTAGATAGGGGACAAAATAATCAGAAGTGATTTTTCGTGTGTTTTTATGTAATGATCTGATGAGTTTATAGTTTTGTTTTTTTTTTAAATTTTTTAATTGGTTAAGGTTTCAGTCAAATTTTAAATAGAATATGGAAAAAAAAAACCTACAAAATCCTAATTATTTTTAACCTTTCCTGTCTTTCATGTTCAAAGAATCAACTAAGACATATGGATCTACAATATTAAGTACGATTTAACCATTAGAGCCACTGAAACCAATCAACAATACAAAGCTTAGCTGCACTCACCCCTCACCACTCCACAGAGACCAAGCACATAAAACTATTACTATTTCTGCCATTTTCACTCTCAACACAAGGGACTGGATCAAACACAAGGGGAATCTATATCCTGTTAGCCCCGTTGTATCTTGAGTTATTTGCACAGTTCCATATTCCCGGACCTCAATAAAATAAATTAACACCCAGCCCCCTAGAGAGAGAATAAAGGCTGTTTGACGCTGCAGGCTCTGAACATGACTGGCGTGGCACCATTCCCATCATTAAAATAGGATTCATGAAAAATAAATAAATAAATAAAACTGTACAATCATATAGATTATGTATCACCACTGATTCACATGTTCTTCTGGTTTAGTCCAACAATATTGATTTTTGTGGTTCAATAACATATGGTGGATATCATTTGTCATTTTATACCAGGCTAAGTAGATGCTGCAATGAAGACACTTCCTATGACTACTGAGCAAAATATAGAAATGAATTATTACCAGCAGACTAGAAGGCTGCAAAACAAGCATGGACATGATATGACTCAGATTCTCTAAGGGGAACAGTGATGCTGCCAAATTAAGGACATTAATGCCTAATACTGTATGCTGCATGACAATATATTCTGCTTTATTCAGAAAATAAGGGGAAAAAAATCATACTCCATCTGGTACCATTTACCTGTAATCATAATATGCAGGTCAACAATGTCAGCCTGCATATGGGGTGGAATTATGCTAGTTACATTAGCCACCTTACTGTTTGAGAAGAGTGAGCAGATGGTGTACTCACTGGCTTCATCAGAGTCATAGTCATTGGCCTCCTCCTCTTCCTCGGCTGGGGGAGGTTGCTGTCGGACTGGAGGAGCGTTGTAGGCAGTGGGCTGCCTCCTTTCCTCTCGCACTGCAGACGGCGCTCTGTGTTCAGAAGGAACTGCACCAGAAGAGTAAGAGCCTCCATCTCCTGTCACTGAACCTACAACCACGTTCAAAACAAAGTAATAGATCTGGTCAGATAAAATTTCATGAATACTCCATCGTCCATAGGAGTCCATTCCCAAACACAGGGTATGTCACAGGAGACTTTATTTGGGTCACAAAATACGTTTTTAGTATTTCCTCTATGTTTTGTTTGTTTGTTTGTTTGTTTTTTAACCCTGTAAGACCAAACCAGCCAATGGTGACTAAAGTATCTACTGGTTAAAACTGTTTAGAACTTTTGAACCACAAATCCTATCAATATATTTTAGTAATTCAGGTAAAATACACTTTTTCAGCTTTTCACTGACATCAGATATGACCCATTTAGACATTAGAGATTGTTGTGAACTTGGAAACACTATTAAGTACTACAACATTGGCCAGTAAAAGCCATGCAGTTTGACAAAAGACAGTGGCTGCAGATGTTTTATTTTTTCAGTCAGTGATATGTTCTGCAAAAAAAGAACAGTTTTCTCTGTCTTGATTTAATACATTTTATGATGACTTTAATGAACATCTGCATGGTCTGTAATTTAAATCCACTAGTAATTTAAATACCTGATTTTCATTTAAAAATGGAAAGTGGATGCGATGATATTATAATACATGGTGGGAAATGACTTATGACAGGTTAAATGTAGAGAATTAGTTTGGAAGTCAGACAGTTGAGGGTTAAATTCATAGTAAACTTTTTGTACCACATGCCCCCATGATGTGCCTAATGAGATGAATTAGACCTGAAGTGGTTAATTGATTGTTGACTGACTGATTATTAGCTGACAAAGACTGCAATGAATACCCAACAACATAGAATCCTGTGGGGTGAGTGGAGCATGTTTAAGTAAACATCAGTATATTTATTTATTTATTTATTTATTTAATTAAGGGTGGAACATGCATAAGTTTTAAGTAAAATGCATAAATCAAAATCATTATTAAACACATATCTCTTCAATATGGATGGCTATCCCATTCAAAATAGTTTGACAAATTGAAAAGAAAAATCCATTTATGCAAAAGTTCACTCTTCTAATCATTTATACATAAGACCTACTGTGCATTGGGAAATGAGTCATCGTTTGAAAAAATATTGCTCCCCAGTAAAAAAAAAAAAAGTCTGGGAAACACTGGGTTAATAAATTGCTGATGATGACAGCTTTCAATTCATTTCTCACCCTGCTGGGTCAGAGAGGCAGCTGCAGCAGGTTGAGGTCTGGAGCTCTGAACAGGCACCATCTTTTTCATCACTGTGGGACTGCCCTGCCCCATATCATCAAGAGCAGCTCCACCCGTGGCCATTCGTGCAACCGTCGGTTTAGGAGCCACAGGTGGGTAACCCGCACGAGTCTGTGTCTCTGGTCCTATAAATAAGCATGAAAAGTGTAATACAGTATATGTAAAGACACTGTGAATACATAAGGGAGACATGCATAATCACACCACTTCAGGCTCGTGCTGCAGTGGAATCTGTAATACTCTGTAGTCTCTGGATACTTTTGATGTTGCAGCTTTTTTGTGGCAAAGGCATTGACCTACATACACTACAGCAAGCTGTGGCAGTTCACTACTGTACGTGCAGCCGCTATATGGTCTTCTGACTCGAGCTACCCCCTCTCTTTTATGGAGATTTCACACTGCACAGGTAATCACCCTGAAAGTGTGAAATGATACAATGCGACCCATCATGCCAACACCACCTGGAGGCTCATCCTAAGTCACAGCATGCACTTTCCGACAGCTTAATTGAGCTCTTCATCCCCCTCCTCTGCCAACAGTGGGCGGTACTGCCAAATTTGGGAGACAGATAAAAGGTGTGATGTTTGGGGAAAGAGCAATGAGTAGCGGGGTTGCAGGAGGATGGCTGTTGAGATGCTGATCTAATGAGACTGAGGGGGTGGTGTTTTGAAAAAGGAATGGGCAGCACTGCTAAAAAAATATTAATTTCTCACAAGCATTGGTAGTTTAGCAGATGCATTTTATAGATGTTGATAACATGCCTGAAACTTGCGGCTCAGAGGCAAGAGTCTGACTCTGACCTGAGTGGGATAGAATTAAACCAACTCTTTATAAGAACAAGTTGATAAAACGCGCTGCACTCTTTTAATACCCCTCGACCAAATACATTGTAAGATTATGTTGAAAGTTACTGCCCTATAATTTACATTAGAAAGTGTTTGTGTAAATTTTGTGCGGAAATCTCAAAGCATTCTTCACATAATGCAATTATTCCTTTGAAAGGATATGTCGCCATTTAACCTTGAAAAAGTAGGTCACGGTGACATATTTTCAGTAGGCGTCAGTTCCATGTCAAGATGCCTCCACAGTAGAAATTGGGTGCAGATATTGAAATGCAGATTTCAGACAATGCGATTACTTTGTTGAATGGACAGACAGACAGCCGACAAAATTATTTCAACACCCCTTTGGTCTAAAGTTGGCCAAGGGGTAATAAAATATCTAAGTGAAGCTGAACAGGCAAACATCAGCAGTGTCCACCTGGTGGTTGAGCTGCTGCCTCCCTGGGCCCGGAGGCCTTCGGCCCTTGGGCGTCTGCAGCCGCTGGGGCACTTGTCTCTTTTGGTTTCGATAATGGCATCGGCGAAGGTAAGAAATGCTTAGGAAAACCTTTGAAGAACCAAGCACCAGACCTCTTCCACACCTAAGAAAACAGAACAAATGTGCTGTAGTCTTCCCAATTTTATTCTTGTATTATTTCAGTGGTGAAAAGCTCTTACCTCTCGCTGTTCTCTGCAGATCTTGCATAGCCACACAGCACGAGGTCGACTGCTACACTGCGTACCACACTTGGTGCACATACTCTACACAACAGGAGAAAATAAAGAACTCCAGCTGTTCACCATTTACAATGTTACAATAACTCACAGACCATGACTGACAATGGTTCGGCAACTTTTTGTGTCAACTGCAGCAGGGGAGTGGGTTGTTTTTTTTGCCTCATTGTAATTGGCTGACTCATTATGTACCTTTTTGCAGTCTTCACACACCACTGAGCTGACCCCAGGTGAGCCCAGCTGCTCCCCACACACCAAACAGCGGGATACTCCATCCCCGCACACAGTCTTCTTCATGTCATCCAGGCGGTTTATCAAGCGCCTGCAGCAGCACAGGGTGAAATCTGACTTAAAATGTCACTGTTAATTATCCAAGCCCAAATGTACACATCTTATTATTTTCACACATTGATACAGCTTTTATCTTAATATATTGAAGAAATCAGATCATTATCCCTTGTGCCTCACCCAATCCTCTCCTGTTCCATGGCCTCCATTTTCTCTGCACGGGCGATTACACTGTTTATAATCTCCTTCTCTTCATCTGTCAGGTCTGGACCAGGACCAGGGCCTGGCTGCATGGTCCAGTTGCCCCTATCAGCCAAACACATCCTCCAGTTGAGGTTACATTGATTCTATGATTTGACTAATAAACATACACACATTACTTTCTGTATTTGAATAAATTGAACAAACTTGCTGGCAGAAAATAGATTAAATGGACAAATGCAGACTCAGCACAATGAAAATGCTCATCCAGTATTTATGAATGAGCACACATTTGCAGCATCAACACAGCTTTTTGAACAGTAAGAGTGAACACACAGATAAGAGAGGTGGAGTAAGAGTTAATCTACTTACTGCTCTTTATCACTGTTTCACAGATCACATATCAAGCGGATGCAGGTAAAGCAAAGGAGGATACAGTTTAGTGTTTGTGGAGCTACATAAAGGGTTAAATAACCAAAATGTTGCAAAACTGATGCTTACCTCGCATGCATGCCCCTCTGCCTGTCATTGGACACCCAACGATCTGAACTGCTCATCACCGTGTCTGTCATGGCTGCTCTATCTCAATCTGTAGAACAGCAGACAGAAAGGTAGACAAATGATTTACAGCAATATTTGGGAAAAGTAATGAAAGATGCCGGTGTTGCATTTAGAACTCTTAATTTTGGAAATGACTGATTGCTTGATTTAGACCACTTTTGAATTATTTCCAAGTCTTATCTTGTGCTTATGCAGCATTCATTTAACTGCTACCGTGGGCTATACTTTCATCTGAGAGGGCTTTTTCACCAAATTTGTGAGTCAGGACAGCGCTGAGCTCCAACTGGCAAGTCACCAGAAGCATTTCATTTAATTGGTGCCCACTGATGTAGGGCTAAGTAATGATGACTTCACCTCTGTCACCATTAGAAGAACAAAAAGCACCACAATAAACATATTTCTATTATATTCCAAATATATTAATATTTCCTAGCAAAGTAAATACCTCATTTCCCAGATCATCATCCTGTAATATTACATAGGAAGCCTGAAATAGCAACAAAATATCAGCCTCCAACAGCAATGTAAGCACATTTCCCGGTGCCAACTTTATAGACTAATATGTACCATGCACTTGCAAAGCTGTTTATTAAATTCCCTCCACAAGCATTTTCAGACAATACATCTAATCTGTAAAATATAAGCAAGATATAATGACATACTATGATTCTAACAAGTGAAGAATTGCTTAGTTCGTGTGTGACCAAGTGAACAAACAAAGCTTTAGAAAAAGCAGCTCTCCTATACATTAGTATCCTGTCCAGGGGGAAGTGGGTGGTCTGGGTTGTTTCCTTTGAAGTGGGCAGTGCTGTGGAGGAGAGGTCATGCAAAATGGGGGTGGAAAGAACAATTATTATAGCCGCTGTAAGTGAAACTGTAACGACACTATCATAGTTTGTGACTACACATCAAAGAAACAGACAGTTCCATATGGCAGGAACAACTCGATTGTAATTCAAAAACAGGGGGAGGAAAAGGAGGTGCACTTGTACCGATGGGGTTGACTAAGAGCTTTTATTTATTGTATGATGATTTCATGATTGTTCTTAATGTGTTGGTTAGAGCTGAAGTTTTTGTCCAAAGTGATGTCTTTGCTGCTCTAAATGTCTTTCTCTGCTCATGCTAGTGGCACTGGGGGTGTGGCTGGGTGCTACTGCGACTAATCTGTAGGGAAGTTATTGTCTCTAAAGTGTGATTGTATTAAAGTTAAATGGCTTTTTGCCAAACAGACAGATGGAGGAAGAGTCTGTGAGTGGCAGAGTCAGAGTATTTAACATACAGGATGACAGGAGATTGGCTTTTGCAATTTATTTGTGTACATAAACCCAAAAAAAAAAAAAAAAAACTAGACTGGGAACACTGCCCAGGGCTGATAATGACAGATCGGGATGTCTTCCTGCAAAAGTTATGAGTCCAGTGATCTTTTTACAAAGTCTTTATCCAATTGAATAAATAACCAAGAAAATTTCATGCCAGACATAGTGAAGATGATAAAAAAACAAAGATGTCAACAAAAATCTACAAGCAAGTGTAGTGTGTCTCTATCTGTAGTCTGTGCAATTGACTTAGGTACTTCTAGTCTCAACAAGCCAGACAATAGAGTGCTGCAGCAGCCGTTGGCCTGGGGATACAGTGTATGTCCTGAGGGGAAGTGCCGACAGTGAGAGAAGACCTGCTGCCTCCGCAAAGGAGCAACAACGGCCACTCAGAGATACTAAAAGCCTCTGGGGCCTCAAATATGGAGAAAAGTGATGGAGCGGGATGGATATTGCAGGTAGTATACAATAGACAGAGTGGGAGAGATAATGATAACGATGCATGATGATAAAAGGAAAATCAATAGGTTTCACTTGTTCATCGCAGTAAAAGGGGCTGCTGCACTGGAAAAAGTGAGAGAGAGCATGAAAGGGAGGATGTGCTGTTTGTATTATGCTGCATAACATCAGACTACATACCTTTTCAGCTCTAATCTGTAGCTACACTGCCTGCAGGATTCACGGAATAACAACAAATTTGCTGTGCTATCAATAGACACTCTGGGTGTGGGCTTTTCCCTCTGATGCTGCTGCATCCAGCCAACAGTGGCAAGACAGTCTTGAGGGAGCATCTCTTTTCCACTTTTCAGCAGCAGCCTGACAGTTCAGATATGACTGTAGTTATCATATATGCCGAGGCTCTCAAGCGTGGCCTCTTTCACTTGCCAGAATTTTGTGTTACATGATTGTCCTGGATGGAGAGGCGCAGAGGGGCAGGGCTGGGCTGGCGAACTGCCTCAGAAAAGTCAAAGCTCTCTACTGTGGATAGACACTCGTGCAACAGAAGAGGACTATTAGAGGGAGCTGAGGTGACAATCCAATTAGCATTCCAGAGATAGTCTGAAGGATCATATGCAGGGTTTTTTTTTCACAAAGAGCTGTTAGTATTCGCTTTGGTGCTGCCTGCATTTAGAAATACAGCCCAGTTTCATCTCCTACACATTCAAGGAGGGGTTTTACATTGAAAAAAATCTATTGTAGGTGTAGTTGCAGGTAATTATGGTAGACTGTCTAGACCAAAATATCATCCTGAGCCTCATTATTCTGGATTCATGATTGACCCTAAGAGGAGCTGCAATATTTCTGAAGTTTTCAAAGAAACTAATCTGCGTCATCTGTGACTCTCTCTTGGTGCCACAGTCATCTTGTACGTGTTTTCCTCCCATATAAGATGACTCAGTCAGGTGGTGGATTCTTCTCTCCAGAGATATTCTCCCGTATGTTGTTTTCTAAATGTCATGGAGCCTCAGTGACGATGATTTCAGTCATGATGGGATCTGCAAAGCTGTGGCCAGGAACTGTGCAAGCAACCACACAGTAGTGTCTAGAAAAACAGTAGGCACGAATAGTAACAGATCACATGTGATATGACAACAGGAAAGACCAGAGGGAGCGCTTCGACTCACATAGTCATCTGTCTGATCATTGTAACTCATCCACGCATCTATAGCATTTCATATGGGGGTGGAGAGGACCAGTTTAGAAACCTGTCTCTCCTAAGAGCCAGAGAGGATGGTCGATACAAATCTGCATCTGTACATTCAAGGCTACACGCATGTATCACTCCCAGAGCAAACCCTACATGTCCATTTTTAGAAGCACAGCCATGCATTCTCCTTGGATACTTGAAGTGAACGCTCAGTATGAGTAACCAGCTTTAGGTCCTGTCAAGCATTTGTGTTAGTGATAATTGTTAATGTCACTTACAATAGCAGGTGTATGAGTCATTACTGCAGAACATATGACTGAGATAAGTGTCGTTTTAGTTATTATCTTGAGATTTTGGGTACATGCTTTAGGATCGAAGGCCTGATGAAAGAAGGCAGAGTGACAACAAGGCAGCAGGGTATTGATGGATTGATTTAACATGGATCATTATGTATACGGCACAGAGAGCTAAAGGGGGATGGGGCAGAGGGAGGAAAGTCATCTCTCTTTCACTTGTACTGAGATCAGCAAAAAAATTATGTTCACTGTTCGAGAGAAAGTGTTTTTACTCAAATCTTTCCTGGAAAGATGGTAATTCTTACACAAATAAACAATGAACAATTAAAAAAAAATGGTGCTCATCCCAGAAACTGCTGCTTTTTTCTACCTTGTTATGGTCATATGTTTGGAAAATCTTTGCATATTTGAAGCAGTTATTTTCTATTCTATTCTACTTTGTATTACAACATTCTGCATCTTATTTGTACATTTCTCCAATGCAATGACATTAGAGACGACGTCGTACTACACTTAAACTGCAGGACAAGAATTCCCCTGACATTTTCCAAGGAGGACATTAAGTAAGTGGGTTAATGAATCAATGCCACATCTTACAATTGGTTTCACTTCAATATACTTGTGTATAAAAGAAGCCTTTAAGCCCTTTTGTAGCTGTAACCCAGTCATCCACCAGCAATCTTTACCACTAGCCAATATGGTGTCCCTATAGGCTTAAATCAGCACTTTTCTTCCAAACCATTTCCAGGGTGCTGATGCTAAGTAGATGCCAAAGTTGATATTCATGCACAAATACCCACAGCCTAGCAAATCCACACTGCCAATGATTTCAAAACCCTAGTACAACCACACACATTTTTTTCAGGTTACTGTGACCATTAATGTTTCATCAGCTCTAGCACTCTGGCTCTGTGCTTTTTCCTATTAAAGACTCAATAGCATTGCAGTCCTGCACCGTTTTTCACAATGCCGAGGAAAACAAGCTGCGTTATAAAATTTCTTTGGACTAAGCTGTATTCTCATGTATGTATTCAGCTTGCAAACAACACCGTAACAGTGTGAATAACACAAAATACACTAAACATAGTCAATACAATAATAATTAAAAACGTGGGGAAAATTCCTAATAAAAGAAATAAGTTAAATGTTTGTTTTATCATAATCTTGTTGGCTTGTCATTTTGCCTGGCAGAAACTAGAACTGTTAATGTAGTATGAAAGAGAACACAGCATATAATCTTCAGACTGGATGCTCACAGTTCAGATAGAGAAATGATAAAAGTTTCTTCTTTCCTTTTAGACATCTTCTTTGTTATAAATAAGATAAATAAGATACGATAAGATAAGATAAGACAAGACTTTATTGATTCCATATTGGGGAAATTTCACAGTTGACAGCTGTAACATACAAAAACACCAGTCCAAGAGAGAGACAAGTAGAAAAATACAGAGCTATGGAAGACTTAACTCAAAATCACAGTCCTATTCTACAATACTTTGCAAGACTTTGACTCGCACATCGACTACCTATCACCGACCACCACCAGCTGCTCACATTGTGTGGTGACACACATGGGCTGATGGCAACTGGTTGTGAAGTCAAAAAGAAATTCATGGCTTGTGCTGACAGCTCTTCTCCGACCGTAAAATGTTCAGTCCAAATGTAAAGTGCTCATTGACTAATCCATAAACACAAGCAGCATAAACAAGCCAAGCCTAAAGAGTTATTTCCAGTGATCTTTTGTAGTAAAAACACGTACTTAGAGTTATTACTAAAACCCTTGAGTGTCCAGGTAATGAAATATCACTGATTTTGCACATCCTGCACCTGCAACATTGGAAAATCAAAAAGCAATAAAACAGGAACAGTCTTCAAATCCACTCCACTGTGGACACAGATTATATGCTAACACAGTTTGATGCTTTGAATCAGGATTGAGGTGTGAAACCATTAGTAAATGACAGCATGAACTCAATCTAAAAATGCCTTTAAGTGTTCCTATCTTTTAAAATCGACATATTAACAGAGTAACTGCTCAGTTGTTAATATCTACTGCTCACGCACCAGGCATGCATGGAAAGTGGGGAGGACTAAAAACATGAGGTAGCCACCCACTCCCAGTTGCGTGGCAGAACTCCATCCATCCCCCATAGAGTGCTGTGAGATGCCAACATAGCAACACACTGAGGCCTGGGCAAGACTGTAAAGCATTGCACCAAGAACCCACCACAGGAGAAAAACATCACTCAGCATTTTTTAATTATTTACAAATCCCACCCCCATTGCTTCTTACTGTCTAAGTCCCTGCATATGGCATTAGTGCATGCTTTATGTACTCAGACCTTTATGTGTGCCTGTTTTGTGCAGAACATACAGAGTTATCAGGTTATGTTTTGGGAATGATTACAAATATTTAAGATGTTGGACCTTTAGTATGTTGCATTAACAAATTATCCATGTTTTCAGTCAGACAATTACATCCACCAGGACCATCTGTGGAACCATCTGCGAGGAGTCTTTACCTCTCAAATGTGAGAGTGTTGCTTCGTTTCAACTACATCCTCAAGGCAGGCATGACTCCAAGTCCTGCATTGCTGGAGAACAAACAGGAAAGACCATCCAGTGACCAACAAGCTATCATGCTGTTATCCCGCTATCACCGCACTAACACACACTAATAGCATATGTGCTCATTTATTCATTGTTAAACCAACAAAACACTCATTAAATTAGCACTGGGTGTTTTGTAGGTCTTATTTCCAGTAATCATCTTCAAATTCAGCAGAAGGATAACCGCCGACCCACTTTTCCTCAGATGTTGTGATGCACAGCAATTCAGCAATTCAGACACTTCTTTTGTCGGGGCTTTAATTTAGGGCTTTGAAAACAAACAGTGATGCAACCCATCGGACATGGAGCATTCAATTATCTCCACTCTGGCAAGAGTCTGCAGTGAGTCTCAAATTTGCTAGGCTGATGGTGATTCATCCCTGTATGCCCCTGAGGTAAGAGGTGGGACTTGGAGAACTGGCTGCTGATGTATTGAACAGTCATGCTCCCTCAATTTCCTCTCATCTTATCTCAGGGAAACAAGTACTACCAGACAGGGCCATTAAATCAGAACACTAAAGGTCTGTTGTAAAGACACTGTGCATCAGTTTTCTTTTCACCAGAAGTAACCTGCAGCTGGTATTCTGTTGATATAATCTCCACAGCTGAAGACAAAAAAATTCAGATAGCTTCTCAATCCATTACTGGGTTGGATGTGATTTGAAAAGCTGGCACAGTTCAGCTGCTGGATACCTGACCCTCCCTTTTGTCCCACCTCAAACAAGCAGGTATACAATGCCCCTGAGTGTTTTTTTTAGAAAATCTGCTGGCAAAGAGGAGCCGGCACCACACCAGAAACACTGTGATTCTAAAAATAATCTTTGGCTTAATTTTCAAGACAAAAAACCCCGTTGGGAAGCTCTGGCATGACACTTGTGGGGAAAGGTTTGTTTATTTACAGTTCACGCTGATCCTCTGGAGCAAGAGCATCACTGCAGCTCAACACATGCACAGAGATTATTATAATAAGGCATCAGAGATTTTTTAAGTGCTACTGTTCAGGTAAGATCCTGGAAGGCTTACTACTGAAGCAGGTTCAGCCTCACTGTTCTTGGAGTCTGACCTCCACGTCATCTTAGGGAAACTTTGTTCAAAGGCCAAGTTAATTAAATTAGTCTTTTCTAATATGTCTAGTTGTTTAGAAAAATCTAATTACCAGCTTCAGAGAGACCGATGAATCAATTGTCATCCACTGCTCTGTTAAGAATTTGTAGATGTAGCCACTCCCATATGTACCTCAGCCACAAATGGTAGGAAAATTCTCACACAACAAATTTCAATCAAGCCATAGATAGTCCGATAATTTAAGTATAATCATGCTCTGGCGCTCCATGTATGGATTACGAAGAGAACAGAGGAACATAGAGTCATGCACCTTTACCAGCTGTGGCCATGGTAACCGCAAGATCAGAAGACGAGAATCAGAATGATTAAACGCTGTGTGTGTGCATGTGTGTTGAACCCTGTGTTTGTAGTAGACTCTACCTGTGCCAAATTTTCAAAGCTCATGCAAAAACGACAACTGTTTCAATGACAGTCATCAGATCAACTCTTGCATTAGAAGCGTGGCTGCAGTTTGCCAGTGATGATGCATCTTACCAGCACGCAAGACAAGCTGAAGACATGGAATTCAGAGTACAGTCGCCTTGTATCCTTCAGCTTTAAATAATGCAGAGCACTTACTTCTTTCCTCCATCTTTTTTTTTTACCTTTTCCCTGAATACCCATGTTTCCTTGTGCTCTCCATCTCCTTGTTTTCTCTTAATTTGCATGTTAGCCTATCAAACATTTGTTTTATGTTTGCTCTTGCTTCTCTTTTATGTAATTTCAGTCTGACAGAAACAAGAAAAATACAGCATAAGGGTGTTGTCCAAACACTACTGTATTGAGAGGAGGCAGTTGCAGATATATTATACACTGTTCATTCAGTCTTTTCTCCCCTCCCCCATTTAATCCCCATGCTTCAGGTCTGTAGGAGGAGTTGGAGATGGTAGAACTGGGAGGCAGATTTCCAGCTTCTTGTTCTAAAGCACAGAAATACATGGGTCCAATAAGTCCCTGGAGCATCTTAGATCCTCATTTTTCAACACGCAATGATTTGTCTATCCATTTGTAATAACCCATGAGTGCAGAGTATGATAACACCACAACAAGTCTTGAATCACCTGTCCTGTGGCACAGCTGGAGTTGAGAGCTGCCCTGCCCACATCAGCATTTGAAAGCACAGCCACCACTGATGTTTTCCTCCTCGTCTGCAGGCATCAAGCCCAAGTGAGCGCTCCTAAAAATCCTGCAGCAACGCCCAGGGACTGCAACCACACAATCTCCCACATGACTTACCAGGTCTGTTTTCTTATATCAGATCTGCAACAAAGAATGACTCTTGTTGCAGAAGTGCAGCCAGCCACTAGTCCCCTTTTAATCTATTTTGAAATGATTTGAGACATAACCTGTCAAGCTACACATTGAGCTATATTTATCACAGTCATTCATGAATAAACTGAGTGCAAAATCGTAACAGCAAAGCATGCTGTAGTAAATCAATGCAACAATTCAGAAAGGCACTAATCTCCATCATTACCTCTGCATGAATGACAGAAATTACGTTGTGCTGCAGAGAAATGTTTTCAGTAAGACATTTTTTTTTTACCTAAAACAAAAGAATCAATCAAATACTCATTTACATAATTGTGACTTCACATAGGTTAATAAGCAGCAGCTTTATGCATACAGAATATTTTGCAGATATTAAAAAAACGGCCCTGTTTTATGTAAATGCATCATCCACATGATGAAAAGATGTGAAATTTAGAAATAAATGAAATTTCTTTCCCCCATACATAGAATTTTCAGTGCTTCTCTGTTGTGAATGAAATGCTGCATTCATTCAACTTGTAAATGAGAAATTCTGATTCAGTGAGTCACTGGACAAACGCAATAACAGCGTAGAAATGTAAGGCAGAGGATGCAATGTTAGAGAAATCCTTCGAAGGAGAATCGAACAGCCTACCTGATAATCCAGTCCTGCGTTTCTGTTGCCTCTCTCGGGGAGCTGTCAGGGAATGATGCGGACTAAATTTCGGCGCAGCTCTTGGATTCGACCACAGAGTCAGTCATTGCGCATGGTGCCTGTCACCAAAAACCCGTGCTTTTTTTTTTTTTTTTTTTTTTGCCTGAATGAGTAGTCTGTAGCTAGAGAGAGGCACAGCGGGTCTCCACAGTGCGTGGGAACTCGTCTTCTATCCTGTGTGGAGGATGGAAAGCCCTTGGTACCCTGGGAAGGAAACCCCTGGATGTGAAGTGATATGCTAAAGTGGACAGTCATCACCTGATCAATCTTTAGAGTTCGTGTTGTCTAATTATGTCTCACCATATACACATCCTTACAGACAAATCAGTTATTTTCATCAGATCTTGTGTGTCTGTAATGTTTAAAATCTTGGTTTCATATGTTGCATCAAGATTTTGCTGTGGCCTTCAGTGGTTTAGTACCAACCAAGAAGATTACGTTATTCTATATTTATTGTAAAAAATTTAATTAACCCTTTTGTGCATAACAAATTGGAGCACCTAGTAAACAAGTCATTATATTACATTATGCCAGTCATTTGAGGTGTGTTGATGGGTAATTTATAACTCACTTTAATCTCAAAGAAACAAACACTTACTTTTGGATTTTGATTATTTCAGTTATTAAAAAAAAAAAAAAAAAATCCGTAGACCTATTGTGATTTTTGCAGTGGAGACATTGCGCCATCTAAAGGACTGAGCATTCATTGCACTATAATTACGTGATTATGTGCCTATGTTTGCTTTATGGGGCTTTCTGTCAAGTATTTTTGTGATTTGTGTGTGAATTTATTGCTAAAATACAAGTACACTCTTCACTAATTGTGTTAAACTTAACGTGAACATTTATAATGTTAGATTTCTCGTATTTGTTGACACTGACAAAGAAAAAAAAACACTACACGATGCAAGAGAGTGTACGTCTTCATACTTTCGCATTTTTGTTTCAGTCAAGAAGCCTTTTTAATATTATTATTTTTTAACAATCTTGAGTGCACATTCATACTTTACCTGACTTCGAAACAATTAAATCCATCGTTAGGTGATATACAGTTGGGATTCACGGATTACATGTGCAATGATCCATTACTCATCATTTAGTGGTGGTTCGAAGGGGGGAACTATCTTGATGCTAGTTGTTCACGTGACTTTCCTCTTGTCACCTGACTTGTGTTTCTGTTTCAGAAAAAATGGCTGCTCACTTGTCATACGGGAGAGTCAATTTAAACATTTTAAGAGAAGCAGCACGGAAGGAACTTCGAGAGTTTTTGGACAAATGTGCAGGAAGCAAGGTATAATCATAGTCTAACAATGAAAATGTTGGTAACATAGCGGCAGTTAGCCTTAGCCTATTAGCTTTGACAGTCACCTCTGAAGCTAACGTATTTGCAATGTATGTGTTAGCTTCCCTAGACGTTGTATAAAATACAACATACGTAGCTCGTAGCGGTAGGTTAAGTGTAAATGTAATTTTATCAGTCAGTGTTTTTGACACTATAACTGATTAATGGGGTTTTTTGTTCATCTACTTGCATAATCTCTCACTGGTCAACTCATGATCAAGCTCACATTAAAATGTCTACAGAAATGTCATGTTTTTGGATTCAGTTACATTATTTTACATTACTGTATGGATCCAGAGGAACATGCAGGAAGCCAGTTTCTTAATCATACATACCACTAAATAGTAAGACTGTTTGAATAACTATCTAAACAAGAACTAACAAACAACTAAACTACATTACATTAAAGTGTATTAAGCCATAATACATAGAATTGTTATGAATTTAGAATAATCCTTATTATAAATATTATGAAATACAAATTAAAGATAAATGTATAAACAAATTCAATGTACAACTAAAATCCAATCATTAACTACCTTGTTTTATTGGCATTTAGGCCATCGTTTGGGATGAATATCTGACTGGACCCTTTGGACTAATAGCACAGTACTCTTTACTTAAGGTAAGGCTGCCTTTGCACACATTTTTGTTGTACAGTCTCAAATACATAACCCCAAACAGACAGTCATTTGCATATATGTATTGCTGTTTTTCCAGGAACATGAAGTGGAAAAAATGTTCACTCTCAAACGTGGCCGGCTCCCTTCGGCTGATGTCAAAAATGTCATTTTTTTTGTCCGCCCCAGACTGGAACTTATGGACATTATTGCTGAGAATGTATTCAGGTTTGAATGTGTCTCATTTTTAAGTCTGGTGCTATACACAATGGTGAAAGCATTCTCCTCATGACCAGTTGTCAACATTGTTAGCACCACTGTATTTAACATTACTGTTCTGGATTTCTCCCCCTTTAGTGAGGATAAGATGCATTCATCACGTGACTTCCATATTCTGTTTGTGCCACGTCGGAGCATGTTGTGTGAGCAGCGATTGAAGGAGCAGGGTGTCCTGGGCTCCTTCATCAACATTGATGAGTACATCCTGGATCTAATTCCCTATGATGGGGACCTGCTCTCCATGGAATATGAAAGTGCTTTCAGGGTGTGTTCAGCTATACACACACACACACACACATATACTTGTTTTCCCTCACAATTGTGACAAGCTAAAGAAAAAAACATGAAGGAATTGGGCTACCATATATCCCAGGAACAGTTTTAAATCTCTTAGACTGTTAATGTAGGTGGTGTGTTTTGCCAAACTTATGAAAGGTAGACATTGTTTACAGTTGAAAGTTCACTTTTTAAGAATCCACACCCAAAGAGAAGAAGCATTTATTCCCCCTGATTTTTTTTGTCTTGTGCAGGAGTGTTACTTAGAAAATGACCAGACAAGTCTTTATCACACAGCCAAAGGCCTGATGACCTTACAGGCATTGTATGGGACCATACCACAGATTTATGGAAAAGGAGAATGTGCACGGGTAGGTATGGTGCAAAGAGATCGGAATGGATGAAATCTGATGATTTTTGTTGTAACAACGCTGGGAATAGGTTTAAAGGAAATACTTGTTTTCAGCATGTCGCTAACATGATGCTGAGAATGAAGAGGGAGTTTGCTGGCAGTCAGAATCAGATCCTGCCAGTGTTTGATACACTTCTGCTCTTGGATCGTAATGTTGACCTGCTTACCCCTTTGGCCACACAACTCACCTATGAGGGTCTCATCGATGAAATCTACGGAATCAACAATGGTGAGGATTAACCTTTTGGGTGAAATCTCTTCATATCAAAATGTTTTGGATTTACTTAACCCCCTTTTGATTTACTGCTTTGTGTCCAATATCACTATTTTCACTGACAGGTTATGTGAAATTACCCCCTGAGAAGTTTGCACAGAAGAAGCAAGGAGAGGCGAGTAAAGATTTACCTACTGAGCCCAAGAAGCTGCAGCTCAATTCAGCAGAGGAGCTGTATGCAGAAATCAGAGACAAAAATTTCAATGCTGTTGGAGCAGCGCTCAGCAAGAAGGCCAAAATCATCTCTGCTGCCTTTGAGGTTGGTCCGTCATGTTGGCTTAGCATAAAAATGTATGAGAAAGTTATTTATTACACAATCATGAATAGTTTAGATATATTTTCTTGTACATAGCATGGGGTACATTACCTCATTTGTAGATAATCTAATCCTAGCTTCAGTGGCATTTTCCCAGAGATGTCATGACACAAATCCAATAGGTTAGGGAAGTGATAAAAATCACTTTCAGATAAGAGGAAGCACTAATGCCAGATTCTTTACAATTCTCACATTGTAAGTCAGATACACTGATTAAGGCTTTCTTATCTAAATAAAATTTGTCCATTGTCCCATAATAATAATTAATTTTTTTTTAAAAGAATGAAAAAAAAATAGGATATAGGATAGGATATTAATAATCTGACTAACACAAGGCAAAGCACAAAATATCCCATATTATATGTAATAGAGGCTGAAGGTACATGCTCTTTCCATTTCCCCTATTCCTATGTACCCACAAATAAGAAAAACAGCCTAACAGAAAACAAAAACAGCAGATAAGTGGCATCAAGGCTAAGAAATTTAGATTTAAAAAAGTAAAAAATGAACAATAAACATACAGAAATGAATATTAATACATAACAAATGAGCTTATAGATGTATTTAAGGGATAGGGATGACTGTTTGGGTCAGGCCCAGGTACAGTATAGTCCACAAGTTTTCAAAATTGTAATAGAAACATAAAACATATATTATCTAGTGTGATATGATAGCATTTGAAAGGAAGAATGGTTGAACTGAGTTTAAGCGTTACAACAAGGAAACCATCTAAGCTTCATACAGTCGGTTATTTTAATTGTGTGCCTGACTTGTCCAGACCTGTCATAAAATTTTATTTTCCTGATGTTCTAACAATGGACTTGTTTAATTATTAATACAAAATGTACTAGGCTAATATGCCACAAGTCATGTATTTATCTTGTCCCACAGGAGCGCCACAATGCTAAAACAGTGGGAGAAATAAAGCAGTTCGTGTCTCAGTTGCCTCATATGCAGGCAGCAAGAAGCTCCCTGGCTAATCACACGTCCATAGCAGAGCTGATTAAAGACATCACCAGTGCGTAAATATGTCCTATTGCAGTGTTTCCCAACCAGTGTGCCATGGTACATTAGTGTGCCGTGAGAAGTCATTAGGTGTGCTGTGGAAAATTATTCAATTTCACCTGATTGGTTCTGTAAGCCCACAGTGTGATATACATCCATACGACTGCACACACCAATGATCCAGTCTGTAACAACAGTCTCCTACTTTCATTTGCAAAATAAAAATAAAAGTCAACTGGTTCTGATATGGTGTGTTCTGCTGGTAAAGCCCCCTCAGTAGTGATGCATGGATTAGTGAGTTACCCACGAACCCCAGGTATCGGGTTGGAGCAAAAGGGATATTCCTCCCATAATATACATCAGTATACAACAGACTTCAATCCAGGGGCTCAGTTTGAGGGGTCGCTGGTGCACCCCTATAAGCGTTCTTGTTCCAGTTCAATAAATATACTTTTCGTGACATTTTTGGTTGGTGGTGTGCCTTGTGATTTTTCTTATGTCAAATATGTACCGTGGCGCAAAAAAGGTTGGGAAACACTTCCCTACTGTACTGCATCATTCTAAGTCAGCATACAAAGAACCTTTGCATGTTATTTCTAACATAATAATTGCATTGCTTAGTATCTTTTGGTTTTGAATACTATGGTAATGCATGTTTCAAAACTATATGAGAAGTTATCTTTGTTTCCTTTACACGATAAATGTTGAATCATTGTTTTTTCCAGCATCTGAGGCCTTCTTTGACAACCTAACAGTGGAGCAGGAGTTCATGACTGGAGTAGATACAGACAAGGTACTCCTCATTCTTTAATGTATCCCACATTGTAAAAATCTGTCTTAAATATTTTTTTTAATAGGGTTGTTGTGGCAGCAGTAATTATTGGTACCAACCACGAGATATAGCATCTTCTACTTTGTTGTATTTCTTTTGCCATCTCCCTTTTTCTTCTTTCGTCCCCATTTCTAGCTATCTTTCTCCACTGTCCCCACTCAAATAATGCACAAAATGACAACAAGACAAATTTGACTTGATCTCAGAAAATTATGTTCAATTTTTCTACAGTTTCATTATGCAGAACAGTCAAGAAATCTTCAAAACAATACAATAAGAAGTGTCTAATAGCAATTTCTTATTGTATTAAAATTTTATTTTTAGGTAAATACATACATAGAAGACTGCATTGCCCAAAAGGACCCATTGATCAAGATTCTGCGCCTGGTGTGTATGCAGTCTGTGTGTAACAATGGCCTCAAACAGAAGGTGCTTGACTACTACAAAAGGGAGATACTGCAGGTACGGACATAATGTAGATTTGTTGTTTTTGTGGTTAGCACCTTTCAGTATCCATACATCCTTTTATCAAAAAAAAATAAAATTTTTTTGGTTTAATGACGGTGTACTGTGCTTTTGAAACTGTTGACTGATATGTTTTGTCTTTTTTATTTTATGAAGACCTACGGTTATGAACACATACTAACGCTGAACAACCTAGAGAAGAGTGGTCTGTTGAAGCTACAGATGAGCTCTAGGAATAACTATCCTACCATTAGAAAAACTCTTAAACTGTGGATGGAGGATGCCAATGAACAGGTGTGTAAATTTAGGAAAATCATCCTTGCATCTGTCTTTTTAAAAACATCGTCCAAGTTATGATGAATATAACTGTTTTCTTTTTCTTTCAGAACCCCAATGACATCTCTTATGTATACAGCGGCTATGCTCCATTAAGCATTCGGCTGACGCAGGTCTTAGCAAGACCGGGCTGGCGTAGCATCGAAGAGGTGCTGAAGATGCTCCCAGGCCCGCACTTTGAGGAAAGACAACAGCTGCCTGCTGGGCTTCATAAAAAACGTAAGGACCGGATCTGCTGTTGGCCCTGCTACCACTAAATAGGGCAAAATAAACAACCCCTGCCTGCTAAATGCAGATAAGAAACAGTCATTGTTACTTTAACAAATGCAGCTGACAGCTCCACAGTCAGTGTTTGTCCAGATTTTTAGGCATGTGTTGAGGCAAAAGAACCGATAACAGCACATGGTGTAAGGCTTTCCTCCGGTTCTGTTCCATCCTTTAATATTGACAGTAGTAGGTGTTATGCTGATGTGAATAATGAATTTAATTATACACTCAATTTGAAATGTGCTAATTAGAATTGCAGTTTGGGGTATTAGACAGTCGATTTGTTTTTACATGCCTGCCTTACATTGGATTTTCAAAGGTGATAATAGAGGACTATCATCTAGGGGGAGGGTGATGACTAAATTAGTGTTTTCACGTTTCAAGTAGTGCTTTGGCTGAGCCAAATCTTGCCCCTTTTCCAGTACATTACATTCAGTCAGCATTGACATGAATTTGATGAATGATTATGTCAAACAAAACAAGGTAAATGTCAACTGGAAATGATCACATGGTTAAATTCCCCTTTCTAGTGAATGTAATTTCAGCTTTTACTCTTTTCTTGCTCCCCAATAGGCCAGCAGGGGGAAAATAGGACTACGTTGGTGTTCTTCCTCGGCGGGGTGACGTATGCAGAAATAGCCGCCCTTCGCTTCCTCTCTCAGATGGAAGACAGCGGGATGGAGTACATAATAGCCACCACCAAACTAATAAATGGGACAACGTGGATCAAATCTCTCATGGACCGGCCTGAATCTCAAGCACCCTGAGTTTACCTGCATGTCCACCTGGGCACATCAAACGCCCCACCGATCAGAAAACCTCCGCTGTTCAGCTTTTATGTCCACATAAGTACTGCAGGTGCCTCATTGATGTCTGGGCAGGTGACACAGCAGAAGACTTGTGAAGGTTTTTCCTTTAAGTCTTGTATTGCATCCAGACAGTATATTATATAATAATGTTGTATGGCTGGGCAATATGGCCATGTTTTTCCAGTGTATATGATTTTTATTGTCAATTGTTTCCTTTTTTTATGAACATAATGTGAAATTGTACTAGAAAAAATACCATTCTTCATCAAACCTAAGAAAATGAAGTCATATTCAGTCTCTATCTTACAACAAAGAAACAGGTTCAGTTATGAATTTTTGTTGAATGAGAAAGGTTTCCAGATGAAGCACTGATCCAGTTTAGTGTTTAGATATTTTTTCACACTGTACAAAAACAAAAACTTAAATTTGATTTATTGCCCAGCCCTATAATATTGATCTCTTTGTCCTTTGCTTAGATTTTCATCCCAGTGGTTATTCCTCTCGAGCTACTGCATAATATATATGTATGTGTTTTCTTACGTTGCTTGTATTGTCATATATGCACTTTTGTTACATTTCCAAGAATTTTGATC
The DNA here is from genome assembly GCA_029822895.1 of Maxillicosta whitleyi. NCBI lineage: Eukaryota > Metazoa > Chordata > Actinopteri > Perciformes > Neosebastidae > Maxillicosta > Maxillicosta whitleyi. The sequence continues at coordinate 26,507 of JAPSES010027348.1, forward strand.
AAACTGTTTTCTTTGTGCCACATTAATATGTAAATAAAGCTGTAATAATCAGAAACAAGTCTTTAACTTTGAATGACAGCTATTTTGCGTATAGTTCTTGAATCTTTTTTGGAAAAGCATGACAGTTGTGATCAGGGAAAGGAAGATGAAAGGCAGGGATGGGAGTGTATCCGTCAGCGGGGGTGCAGTTCTCTGAAGGAGCAATTAGCGCAGTAACAGGCCTCCTGATCAGCCGATAATGGCCCTGTGCTGTCTGGAGAGCTCAGCCCACGGCAGCCATGATTTGACAGCGCAGGGCACTGATTGAATTAGGAGGCCATTTGTTCCATGTTCCGGTAGAGGATAACTGTGCGGCAGGAGGGTGTTTGATCTCTCTTTCAGTCAATACCTTCTCTGTGCTATACAGTATGAACATAAGGAGACAGGCTGACAGCACTCACATATTTTTGTGAACTCTGCTTGGGTAAATCTATGTGTATTTCCTCCATATTGGTGGTTTTGTAAACTAAAAACTCTTAGAACAATAAGAATCTTAGATTATTTGTTTGTTTTAAGATCAGGTGCATTGAAGACTTGAAGTTTCCCATTAAATTATTCCCATAGGTCTTGGATCCTTATGATCAGTTCATCCTTCTGGCTCCTCCTCTGCCATAAGAGACTGAAACGCTCAAAGCTGCACCCACAAACTTGGACTTAAGGGGTGGAAGCATAGGAGTACACCATCCCAAACAGCTCCTGACCTGCTTCAACAGCACCAAGGTATGATTATATGTTGATCCTTTTTTTTTTTTGTCTTGATCTTGTTTGTAATTCATGCATGTTTTAATTTCTTTCATTTTTAGTTTTTAATTTATCATCCAAGTCAGTATACTCACAAAAATCTGCTTCTTGCATAATTTATTCTGCAGCTTCTGGAGCTAAAAACAGCTGTAACCAAAGAAAAGGCACATGAAGATATTTTGTCTTTTCCAGATTCTACATGTCTTATCGAACATAAGAGAAAATCTAAGAGATCGAGTAAAGAAATTGAGTAAAAATATATTCAGCAGTCTATGTTGTTGGCAAACGTGAACAACCAAAGTAGATCAATACTGAACCCACTTAGTGCAATTTACAGATAAATTATTAACAGTGCTTCAGTGAAATCACAGTCTCTACAAGCCCCTGCAAGGCTAGAAACACATTAATTTGCACCTAGAATACTAAACAAATTGATCAGGCACTAAAAACAATTCACTCTTTACTTGTGTGTTTTTGTCTGAGCGACCAAGGATATACAAAAAAATGTCATTTATTACTATGATAGTGATTTTAGTTTTATATTCCTCATCATTACCCACAATTTTTTTTTAATGATTTTATGAACTTGTAGATTAATCTCACACAATTTCCCAGATTTCTGAACTTTAACTATTTTGTCCAATGTGTGCTGTACTCTCTTCTAGAATGGGTCAAGGTGGGAACATGGGACAGCTCACCCATCATGGTCGCAGACAGAAGACACATCAGGACACTTTGGATGTGGAACCTCTATTAATCCGCTTTCTTCGGACATTTAAAGAAGTCCTTAAATTTGTTCTGTTTAGCTACACTGTGCTGTTCGGTGCCCTTCTTCTTGCACGATGGACAACTTATTTTATGGTGGGGAAGTAAAAACAAACCTGATGGAAAATGAACATGGTCGACAATGAATTTTATGCAGGTTCTCCTGGGAATTGTGGTTTATGCTGCAGCTGCTATATATTCTGTTCTCCATGCACTACAGAGCAGACTGATCATGTTCTCCTATTTGATTTACTGCAATATAGCAGCTTTTGGAACATTCTAGGCAGAACATAAAACCCCATAATTCTTTCAATCAGGTTATCTTGTTGCATTAGATGTTTTTGTGTGTTGACATGTGCAACGTAGAAACTGCTTTATCCACTTGAATACAAAATTCCTACAACTTATAAAATGTGCTACTGTGATTATGTGGTATATAAAAACTGTTTTTTTTTCTTGATAGAAGACAATAACATTCATTTTTCTTGCTCAAAGGGTTTGTGACAGATTTGTAAAGGTAAATTCATGTGAATACTTTAGTAGAAAGAAGTCGTGCATCAGTCTAAGCTGCAAAATAGCAGCAGGTGCAGTGAATAAAGCACCTATGGGTGCATGTGAAAAATGCAAGGTCTCCCGCTGGCTCTGGGGGAAAGTATAGATATCCTGTTTGACTTGAAATGTTATACCGTGTGCATGTGTACATTAACAATTCCATCCACAGATTATAATGCTGTTAATCCCGGTGTTAAAACACAAGATTTAATACGAAAGTTTAAAATCTCATTGACGTCAGTTACTTTTACAAAACAAACCCTGCAGCGGGGTTAGCTCGATTTATTCAGTTAAACACTCCACACGGGTGGGGCTTAACCATTGAACTGCTTTTTTAAAAAGTTACGAGTACTTTTCATCAGTATGTAAATGCACTACAAAGCAGTTAACTGTATCATAGCCGTAACCGCAACATGACCATTTAGACAGCAGTAACAGGTGAGCAGTCTCTAAGTGACAGATGAATGGCGTAGCCTTACTGCTGTCCTGATTCGGTGACTGCTGAACACCGCCCGCGTTGCGCCATTTTGAAAGTGTAATTCAGGGAGAGGCAGAGGCGAGGGAAATCTCAAAGTGGAGTACAAAGTCTAAAAACCTGTAGTGCCGGTTGTAGTTTACTTTCTTTAGCTGAGAACTACTTCGTGCTGTCTTGTTCCACCTGGCCGAAGACTTCAGCGGTCCCACGACTGAGCGGCAGGAGCCACCAGTTCATTTGTGCCCTGCTCTTCGGTCAGAACCTCCCAGTCGACCCGGGTCAGCACTGCCCCAGACCAGGGCCCGAGCCCGCTGCAGAGACCAGTCTGTCCGACGCTCTGACCATGGCAGGTAAAAGTAGAAACTAAACCACGACTGTCAGTGAGGTTGGTTATTATAAACACAGTTAATCTCGTTAAGTGCAAGTAGTGATTGCCTTGTCTGTGGTCAAACTGCACAAGGCTAGCTAGCAAGCTAGGGTACTTCCTAAAAGATGTCAATGTATGAAAGTCAAGATTTTCTACTATAAATATCTGTACAGGCCTGAGCTATGTCTCAGAATTGGTAAATAACCACACTAATCAACATGTGCAACTGTTATAAAGTCACGTGTGCCCATGATCTCATGTTACTGATTGTAGCTAAGTTAGCAGCATGCTAACGCATGTAAAGTTATGTATGAGGGCTGTGTGTTAAAACTGGTGTTTGTGCTGCGTTCAGGGGCCGATGGTGGGAACACTGATGTGCAGTGGTGCTTTTCCCAAGTCAAAGGAGCGATAGATGATGATGTCGCTGACGGTAAGTACACGCTTCAGTCTTAAAGTACCTGCTAACTTGGATCATCTGATTCGTATACTGCACATCTTTGTGTTGGCAGCAGGGTCAAACTTTACTTAAGGAAATCATAAATCAAGTGTATATGTAAAGTGGGAACTCAAAGTGATACTTCAGCAGGTAATTACTGTGGATGATTGAGTTTCACATAACTGGATGTTAGTTATTGTTTGAGCAAACTATCCAAAACTTTTTAGGTATGTAGATTGTTTGCATGCCTCAGATTGAAGAGTAAGTTGAAAACTCTGTGGCATGTCAAGGTCTAGTAATCAAGGGCCTGTAATTTTAACACCACACACAGACCAGGCTTCATGATTTAGTGGAAAAAGTCATGCTATGATTTTTGTGGACAGTGTATGTAACCTTGTTGTCAAGTAAAATGCACATACTAGTGATCAAGTAAATTTTCTCATTAAAACATACCAGGTTTTACTAATGTAAAAAAACAAAAAATGTAGAGTCACTGAATCCAAATGATCACCATGCACACACTTAAAACCTTTAAGTTGTAGCCTTTTGTCATATTATTACACAGGGTAACATTGCTGTGGTGTTTTGATTAATTTTACAACTACTAATACAAATTTTAACATATTAAATTCACAAGTGTTGATCCTAACTCCAAAAAATGACTTGTGTGTGTAATCTACCCCCTTTTTCTAACATCCAATGAGTAAATACAGTACTTTGATACACATGGGCTGAAGCATGTCTGTTTACAGTACATGTTGGACTTGTTTGTGTGTAAAGGACTTCATAGTTGTTTACAGTAATCTTTGCCTCAGAGCAGGTATTGATGTGAGCCTCTCCTTGTGTCAATACATAGCACTGCATATAGGCTCGAGACTCACCACTACAATACTGTGATAGTTTGGTCTGACGCACGCAGGATTCCTCTCCTTCATTTGTGTTTTTATATTAGAGCTGTAGTGAGGCAGATCCTGTCAGGCACTTTGTGTTTAACAAGGCAGTAGCCTATATTTATGGTAGAATGAGCTTTGAATTGTGCCAGTCAGTGAGAGGGGAGTGATTGTTTTATTGTAGGATTTGATGATAATGCTTGTCATTGATAAAGTATAAGGCTGAGGTTATTTCCACCCTCCTTTGCTGTGTCTACTACAGGCTTCCAGTCCTAGTGCACTATATTGTATTACTACATGCACATTATTGCGCTGTCATGTTTTCTCTCTGGTTGACATGATTTTCATCTCCCTTTTGCTCGTAAAGTGAAAACTAATGTGTAGTACTGGAAAAAGCTGCTGGAAAAATGCTTGTGCCTCATTCCAATTGAAAAACATAAACTGGTGTAATGTATTTTAGTATTTGTCATTTTTATAATGTGCTCTTTAGTTCAGAAAATTAGACCATAAAATAAAAAAATTGAGGGAATTTGGTTATAGCTAATCTAACATCTTTTTATATATATATATATATAGCTGACATCATATCCACTGTTGAATTCAACCACTCTGGGGAACTACTAGCTACTGGGGACAAAGGAGGTCGTGTCGTCATCTTTCAGCAGGAGCCAGAGGTGAGTTTCTGTTACTTATGTGATCAAAACTGAGAGTGGAAACTAGAGTTGCAACAAGTAATCAGTTAGTTGGCAACTTTAAAATCCATTAGTTTGAGTAGATATACACATTTATGAGTTCAGTTTCTTATATTGTAGTATTTTTCGATTTGTTTTCTCCCCTATGAAAGTGAACTGAATATATTTAGATTGTAGACCAAAGAAAAAAAATTAGTATGTCATATTTGTGCTGGAGGATATGATTACTTTTTATGTTTTTAAACCCATCTTACAGATCAAATAACTCATTGATTAACTTTAGTTTAAAAGTAAAATGCTTCCAAAATAAAAGCAGTAAAAGTTCTACATATTATATGAATAAAGGAAAGAATGAGTTTTACACAAGAATGTTACCCCTGAGCCACCAGTTCTTCTTAAAAACTCTTTGTATTTTATTTCATTGACACCTTCTAGTGCAAGACTGATAAATATATTATTTGAATATAAATAAACCTGTTTATTTCTATATGCAATATTATTCTAATTCAACTTGCCAAAGTATGTAAGTATGATTTAGCACATTTATTTCTGAAGCATAATTTCAAAAAAATGACTTGTGTAATTAATAAATTAATCAACAATGGGAATGCCTGTTCTCTGCAGCTCGATTACTAACTTTATCTGTGACATTGCATTAAAATGTTACTAAGATCCTAATGTGGGTTTTCTGTTTTTTTAGAGTAAGAATCAGCCACAGTGCCGTGGAGAGTATAATGTTTACAGCACCTTCCAGAGCCATGAACCCGAGTTTGACTATCTGAAAAGCCTTGAGATTGAGGAGAAGATCAACAAGATTCGATGGTTGCCTCAGAAAAATGCAGCACACTTTCTTTTGTCTACAAATGGTAAGTGAATTGTGTTGGGAGTCTCACAGGCGGCACTTAAAGCTTTACTAATATACTGTTTTCTTGTAAAGATATTTATGAGGATCTACTGTTTTCATGTTTTAGACAAAACCATAAAGCTGTGGAAGATTAGTGAACGTGACAAGAGACCTGAGGGGTACAATCTGAAGGAAGAGGATGGGCGATTCCGAGATCCCAATACTGTCACATCACTGCGGGTTTGTATAAAATAACAGAATACTTTTTCAAATGTTATGTAAGTAATTACCTTGTTAGTTACACCTGTGTTTGACAACATTGTCATTTAGTGTCCTTTAATTTCCGCTTTTATTACGACGCAGAACTTAGCTTTTGCTAAGTACATAGTAGTTACTTTTTAAAATGTTTACGTAATAGAACCTTTAGACAATAAAGATGACTATTAAATAGAAGATTTTGACACCTATAGCAGAATACCTACCACAGAATCAGTTGGTGTCTGGTGAAAAGTTGCAGACACTTTTATTTTTATTGCCATCCAATTAGATGTGTAAAACTGAAGATAGTAGATCATTGTTGAAGTAGTACTGCTTGACTTGAACGAAACATCTCCTGGATGCAACTGGGACGCATCATCAGTGATGTAGCCTGGGATCACTGCGTGTTTCGGGTCTCACAACATAGAAGTAGTACTGTAGTAGCTTCAACAAAAACGAGTTGCTGAGAGGCTAAGGACGGGGCTTTCATTTGTACGACGTCCCTTAACAGAAAAATCACTGTGATTCCAAAAAATAAGCATAACTTTTTATTAATGAAAAAAATAGAATCAACTTATGATAACGTGTCGTGCACAAACTCATAATTAACGTGATTACAGTGGTCAAAGAAAATTGCAACAAAAAATACGGTGTCTCGGCTCACCCTCTCCACAGGTGAGCAAGCGCTTATATATTTCCTTCTCCACCCGTTTCCATGACCTACTTATGGCTAATCAACCGAAACGTACAAAACAATGAACAATATCTTAATCAATAACAAAACCCCAACAAAATATATGTAACTTCATTCATGGCTCCTACAAGTACTAACCCTGATGTAATGCTAATGTTAGGTACTGTGTGTATGGGCATGGGTAAAATACAGAGACCAAACAGGGATGTTAAAGTGGCTTAACCTTTTACTCTCTTCAGGTACCAGTATTTAGACCCATGGACTTGATGGTGGAGGCAAGCCCCAGACGAGTGTTTGCCAATGCTCACACCTACCACATCAACTCCATCTCAGTCAACAGCGATCATGAGACCTATCTGTCCGCAGATGATCTTCGCATTAACCTGTGGCACATGGAGATCACTGATCGCAGCTTTAGTATCCTTTGTGTTTTACTTCCAAGCTCTCTTATATCATCGCCCTTAAAAGTAGTGAGCATGTTATGATAAAAGTGGTAACTAGAGTGTAGATCTTTTTTCAGGAATAGGTGAAGTACAAGTATTTAATATGAATAATGTGTCATTCTCACAGTTTACTAAAGGTTTGTATACAGGGTGCTGGTGTATTTTGAAATAAATAGTGGGCAGTTTTTTGGAAAACTTGGAATGTGTGGTGCTGTCTTTCTCAATATGGCCACCAGATGGCACCAGAGTAAATCAAACGTTTAAATAGGAATGCAGTGTTTAAACTAAATCATATTATGAATATGAATGTTTCCTGACCCTGAACCTTTCAAAACTACTGAGGGTTATTGCATTGGCAGGTCATTAACTTGTCATCATGTAGCACTTCAACCTTAACCTCCCCATTTCAGATATTGTTGACATTAAACCAACCAATATGGAGGAGCTGACAGAGGTTATCACAGCAGCAGAGTTTCACCCCAACCAATGTAACACTTTTGTATACAGCAGCAGCAAGGGCACCATTCGTCTGTGTGATATGAGGGCATCAGCGTTATGTGACAAGCATGTCAAATGTAAGTCTCTAATGCAGGGATCACCAACCCTGGTCCTCAAGAGGTACTAGTTCATCTAGAAATTCTAAAATGATATTTGCAGCGGCGCCAGATTCATTTTAGAGGTGGTGGTTGGGGGTGGGGGGTGAATTAAATGGCTGTAAGGGGCACATCCTTTTATCACACTGTAGCGTAATGTCGGTGCATATTTTTAATCACAATTAGATCAAGTGGAAAAGTACCGGTGGGGGTACTTCTGATATTCTATAAATTGTGTTGCCCTCAGTTGTGCCTATGTCGCCTCCTCGCCACAAGTGCAGCCAGCTGTGCCAGTTAAAACCTGCCTTTCAGATGTGCAAAATATAGACACAAAATCAGCTACTGAAGTCAGTTTCAGATCTGGTAAATCACATTACATGTGCTAAGTAAATATTTGTATCTACTCTTCCCAATAATTGTGCGTGTTCTGACAGAAACACCCATATTTCATATTCATCAAGGCAAACGCACTAAATGGGTTGCACAAGCTATTTTGCCTATTGTGAGAGGCACAACCCTTGATGCATCCTGTTAGTAGATAAGCTTCCACTTGTTTTTGTGTGTACTGTAAAGTTTGCACACTTTTTTTTTTTTTTTACATGTGCAGACCTTTAGTAAATCAGGCCCATAATGTCTTGAGCCAAAATCATGCATCTGTAACAGCCTGAATAGTCTTGTAAAGGAGAGCATTAAGCCAAAAAATAAATTCTCATTTAGACAACAGTTTCCTAGAAAGTACACTTGTAAACTGTGGGGATGCACAGAAATCTGCCTAAAATAATTTGACAGAACCTAAATTAAGACTCACACATAGATACAAACACATGACTTCTATTTATTATTACATTTTTTGTTTGAGGAAACGCTTTATACATAGGAGAGTTGTGAAAATGCTGCACATTCAATAACAATACTGACTCATCTATAACCTGCAAAAAAAAAAATGTGTATAACTACTGTGTGTTTGTTGTATGTCTTTTTTTCAGTGTTTGAAGAGCCAGAGGATCCAAATAATCGCTCATTCTTTTCTGAAATCATTTCATCCATCTCTGATGTCAAGTTCAGCCACAGTGGACGCTACATGATGACACGGGACTACCTGTCTGTCAAAATCTGGGATCTCAACATGGAGACCCGGCCAGTAGAGACGTACCAGGCGTGTAATGTTGTACTAAAGTCAGCTCTTTTGCCATGACAATTCTACCCTTATATGAATATTAATTATGAATGTCACCTCTGTGTTTTTGAACAGGTGCATGAGTATCTCAGGAGCAAGTTGTGTTCTCTTTATGAGAATGACTGCATTTTTGACAAGTTTGAGTGCTGTTGGAATGGAAAAGACAGGTAGGAACCCTATTATCTCTGCTTTTAATCGTAAACCATCAAAAGATAACTACTGTAGAGGTGTTTTGAGAATTTGTTTTTAAGGCAAATTCTTGATCTTTCCATTTTATAGTTGCATAGTATTTTTAATATTAGTATTTTTTTTTGCAGAACCTGTGCACATGTTTTTTGGCAGAGCCCTTGTTTGACATCACTAAACCTGTTAACACTGGGCTTATCTATTAAATGTGCTTATCTGGTCAGAGCAGAGCAAAAGGCCTTGTATGATCTGGATGGTGAGGGGGTAATGAGGAAACATGGTAATATTTAAAGGGGCCCTATTATGCCTTCATGTACTCAAGTTAGAATTGTTCTATGGACTATACAAAACATGTTCATGAAGTTCCCTGCTCAAAATTATCTAAAAAAAAAAAAAGTTTCTCCAG
>JAPSES010027349.1:0-13011 GCA_029822895.1 Maxillicosta whitleyi
GAAGGGACCTCACTTTCACCTTTGCACATCTTTATTTACAGAGCATTATAATCCACCATGCCCTCCATATACAGGTCCATCGTGTTACTTGTAGAAGTACATCTCCTTCTGTCCCACAGGAGAGGTGTGGATGAGAAACTTGACTGAAGGCCAAGACTTTCCAAGTGTGCAAGTTGTGATGTATTATGATCAAAGTTTCTCTTATCTATATGGCATTACATAAAACATACATGTAAACACTAAAAAACTACACTTCCACTGACTGTCCTCTGATGCCTTTTTTTTGGTCAAATATTGACATCTATGACACCAGTGGTTGACTGACAGACAGATTACATCATGTGTTAGTTTCTGTATGTATGGCTGCATTGATGTGACTTGAACTAAACTGAATTATACCCAGCAAAACTGCCTTCAATTTTAGAATTGCATGACTGATTCTAAGTTATACACAAATATGTTTTTTCCTAGACCTGTTGATTAGTGAACAACTGCCTGCTTACAAACAAAATAAAATAAAGGAAGGCAACTTCATGAAAATGCGCCGGCATATTTTCCCCATTGTCAGTACAATTTCTTCTGATTTTCTAAACTAGCAACAACTACACAGAAGTGGAAAAATCCTAATGAATTAGTGCTGTCAAAACTTGGCTAAGACTAACTTTGAATTACCCAGTGTGTGATTATTGCATCTGAATTGGATTGTTGTACTACAGGCTGTGTGTAGCATTGATGTTGCTAGGCTAGAGATCTTATTTGAGCATGTCCTTTAGTCTTGCGTAGCCAAACTGATAACTACATTGTAACACAAAACCAGTGCTGGAGATAGGTCTAGCCTCAACAAGTCACTCTGGAATAGGGCAAGAAACCCTTCTGGGTTGTTTGGATAACTTTACTGACTCAGTGGTGGAAGGACCAACAACATCAGTGCCTTGGAAAAATAATGTTGGAGAATATTGAGTGGAACATTTGCACATGAGGAAGCAGGACACGCTATTAACATGACAAAATATAGCACCTCATAAAACAATTTAGTTATGTATAGATGTACCTAGAGGCTTGTTGTGCTTTCATCTACTCTAAAAACTGGAACATGAGGACAGTGGAAAGGAGAATTTTGAGTGAAACAGTTAGCAGAATGATTTCACTTAGAGCCTTTAACACGTTCTCATTTAAAGTGTGCATTGAGTCTGTTTTAACCTGCAGACTTGGTCTGATGTGTTTTGGTGCTGAAAAATAATGACTGACAAAATAATGACTTCAGACAGCAAAAAATTACAGCAATACTGTCAGCTGCTGGTCTGGCCTCTGGTTTCTGATATGTAATAACCCTGATTTCAAGTCAATAAGTCAAAGTAAGACAGTAAAAACTTTGTTGGTTTGTCATAAAACTTGGGTAGGACACATTAGGCCAACATTAATAATAATAATTCACATCATATATGACTCAAAAGATTATCAGGTGATCTTTTGGTCACATCGCTTAGCCGTATCATATTCTTGCATGTAGTTTGTGTTGCGTTGGTCATTTTTTGACATTGGCTAATGCCATAGCCACTTTTACACAGAGATCCTGGTAAAAAAGGTGACATGGTAATCCTACCTTTCATCCACCAATGACTGATTCCCACAGCCAAGCTAAAGGAATAACAGAGGAGAGACAGGCTGGACTTTTACACAGCAGACATGTGTCCTTGAATCAAAGAGGCGGTGGCATAGCGCATCATTTAGTGTGATGTATAACTTGTGTGTTGGAAATACACGCATAGTGGTGTTGCTAACCTCTCCAGAGTTAGCACATCTTTCACCGTTCTACAAATGTTAGCATGGATAGAGTCCTCTGCCTGAAGTGACAACAGCTTTTTCTGGTTGCATTGACATGTACATGGGCTGTACTCATTTTTAAATCCCTCTGGCATGGGGGTCGCACATGCATACATCATCAAAATGTCACACCTTGGTTGTGGAATGAGAGGTGTTCCTTTTACATAGCATTCCGGAATCATGATTCAACCTTTACCACAGCTCTGTTACTACCTCCAGAGGTGTTACAAAGAATAAAAGTTGGACCAAATGATCTCACCATTTCATTTACACAGATGTTGTTCCAGAATAAAGACAAAATATACCTGTAACAGAAGTGTTATCTACTGTATTTTCTGGATTATAAACTGCTACTTTTTTCCATGCTTTGAATCCTGCGGTCTATAATATGGCGTGGCTAATCTATAGATATTTTATGGGCCAACGGCCTCCAGGGGGCGCTCTTATCAGGAAGTGCAAAAGTGAGACAGACAGCTGGAAGAGGTGATGAGCTGAGGAAGATGCTATTTTTAAGCTTCACTCATTCACAAACCCTCATCATGGAAAACACACAAAGAAATGCATATGATGCAGCTTTTAAGGACTTCAGTGGTTTCAGTGGCAGGACGAAGATGGAGACAGTGATCAATGACTTTTTTTCCTGTTTTACTGTCGTGATGCTGTTGGGTTTCTGCTGTTACTCCCGTGTTACAGGCAGGTTTGGAAAAAAAGCAGTTTTGCAAATAAATTATTAGAAAAATCTTTCTGTTTATCATCTTTCTTTGTAAATATGTCATGTTACAATATGGACACTTGCGGCTACAACATATATGTAAAATATTTTTTTTCTTTTACAATTTCTTGGGTACGGATTAAAATCAAGAGCGCTTTCTAGTCTGGAAAATACATTATGTGAGACAATTGGCAAAATTTTGGTGTAAAAATTCTACATTCCCTATCAACTCCCTTAGAGCTTGTCCTCAGCTTGAAACACTAGCTACTACAAACCGCCATGCACCTTCACAAAAATAAAACAATCTGTAACACTCAGTACCACATATCAATAAGTTATAAAAAAAATCCTTTGGTCATTCTTTGGCTGCTATTATTAACAGTGTACTCATTCTTTAGGTTTATAAAATAAACAATAGGCATATAGACAACAATCAGGCACATCATTTATTGACAACTGATTCTCTACCTGTGTAAGGTGACAGCTTACAAGACAAGACGGCGGGGCTTGGTCTTGAAAACACCAGCAACAAGAAGCTATGTAGTCTGTCAGCAAGCACACTTGCTCTAATTCTGGTTTTTATCCTCTTGACTCTCGAAAACTAACGCTCCGTTCTAACACTTACAACAGGCAGTGTGATCAGAACCTGAGGTAAGCAGTTCATACTGGGGAATACATCTTTTTTAGTAGAGTCTAGGACTTCAAGCCTTCATATTTTTGGTACAATATGTAAGAGAAACATCAGTTCTTACCACTATCTGGGTCACAAGTTTAGGGAAACACACATTTGCCTGGCAGGCTGGTTCATCCACTGACAATGAATTCTCATCTCTACGACTGCTTCTCTTTCGTTTCCAAGACGTCCAGGCAGCAGTGGCTCCACAGCCGACTGAGGTGCACTTGTGGAGGTGGGTGACAGCGAAACATCCCTCTCAACTGCTGTCGTTGTAGGATAGTCGACAGACTCCTAAATACAACACTTTTTGAATTTCTTTTTTTGAATTCTTTGACGTCAGTTTCATTTTTGTATGCTATACTTGTACCTACTCTTAGCTACAGCTAATAACAGGGTTCCAGTCTTGTTTCCCATGTTGATGTTGTCACATGACCAGACTTTTGACCTGTGAAGGTGTGTTTGATTTGTTGGCAAGCTGTATGATGTTGACGCTGCGTTTTTTTTTTTTTTGTTTTTTTTTAACTAAAGTGATTAAAAATGTATGTTTAAATATATATATAAATATAAGTTTAAACCAATAGTTATCACAAATAGGCCATATAATAGCCAACATTTCTTAATAAAACTTAAACTATGAATTACAATATCTTTTGATTTACATTTGTGTGCTAGAGCCAGACAACATAGCACTGGCACATCCAGGTGCGTGTGTAGCTACACCTCAGCCCTGACACACAACCGTGGCCAAATAATATTAGTGAAAATGAGTAAAATTAGATTTTCTTTCCTTATACATAGAAATATCAAACACTTTCGCAAAAAATAAAGAACAAGGTCTAGACAACAGCTATAGTTAATATAGAGTCCTTAACTGTAGTTCAATTAGAATTGCGTGGCCACGCTGCTGTTTGTATGGATGGAACACTGTGTTTCATCGTACTTCACTTCTAGAATCCTCACACTTTTCCATATTTATGTAAAATAAATGGAACCGATTCAGTCTACTGTAAGAATACCAAAGGCTCAGTGAGTCCATACATAATGTTCCTTTGTTACATCTCTGTTACAACAGTATGAGTTCATTAAAGAGTCTAAAACAGGGTCGCTGTGCCATCCAATATGCCTAAAAAAATTTTTGAGGTAAAAAAATAACTCCCCGAACACCTTCTGTAACTGCCTTTATGATTAATAAAAACTCTAGTCCAAGTAGTGCATGATGTGCAGTCAGACATCATAACTGTAATATGAGTTGTAATTGCAGACAGAACTGCAATTTTTGCTGAGGTCCCCTTACATGTAGAGAAGCTGACTTGTAGCATCACTTCAGTTCATTTAGAACAGCATGTTGTGACACTTTGTATCTCTACTGTAGGAATTCAACGCATTTGCAGGCATTCTGTAAAATTAATTACAACCAATTCAACAGTTATTAGTTGAATGTAAGATGATGTCTGTGATACGTGTAAACGATGTGTTAAAACACACAGCACTGTTGTCAGCCAGAGTTTAGCGCCTGTATTGCTACGATGGTTTCATATTAGGAATGGAACAACACTGAAATTATCATATGACTATTATCTTGTCCTAAACTAGTGGGGTTACATCTCTTTCCATGATAGAATCATGCTTGGTCTCATTATTATTATTATTATTTTACTGTAACTGTACTAAAATGTTCCTTATTCATTTAACTGACAAAACTTGAAATAAACTAAGGGAAAAAAATAACATCACTTCTTATTTGTCAAGTCTGTAATGGTTTCAGAAAATGATTTAAAGTAGATGTTTTAGTGACTGCTCATCATGGGTTATGATGTGTTGAAGCACATTAACAGAAGAGCTGCAGGGGTGTTACTGAAATAAATAGAAAACTTCAGATGCTTTCAGTTTCTGACAATGTCAAACCATATAAAAGCATGGGGAAGAGGGAAAAAAACATGCCACAAAAAGTGGAAAAGACAAGAAAGAAAGAGACAGAAGGGCTGACTTATATTCACAGATCTGAAAGGTTTAGTAACACTTGCTTAAAGTTAAGCTGAAAGAGTGGAGGTGGGTTTATCCTTCTGCCACTGCCAAATTCCTCCTCAGCATCCTCTGAGCCAAAACACATTCAGAAAGATACATGGTGGTTTCTCAGGGATGAGAGGATCACGCTACAAATTCATCTTAAAAATGAGCTTTGATAAGATTTTATTATAACCACTATCCATTCTGCTTATTGGTCTGATTTAAAATATATATATATATATTTTTTTTTTTTACACAATTCTTTATTTATTCCTTATCATTTTTTTGTAAAAAAAAAAAAAAAAAAAAGAAAGAAAAGAAAAAGAAAGAAAGACAGAAAAAAAGAGCAAGCTACAATAAAGCTGCACAATATATAGTTTGAGCATCATTATCGTCATGTACATGTGTGCAGTCCTGTGATGTAGGAGGTAAATTAACTGAACGTGTTCTCATCTAATTTGAGCCTGGGTACCTGACACACACTGCATGCAGCGATCCACCAATCACAATTGTTCTTAATCAATTTATGGAAGCAGACCACGCCCCTGCACATGGAATGAGTTGCTGGTAACGTTGAAAAATGAGCAACAAACAAGAGAAAAATCACAGAAACCAAAGACTTGGTGCTAAAAAGAAAAGCAACATCAGGTATCTGGAATTATTTCAGCTACAAAAAGGATGATGGTAAAGCACGTGTTCTGTGTCAACAGTGCCTTGCACCTGTTGCCACATTTACGTCAGCACCACACTGCTAATATATCCTCCTGAGTATTTTTTTTATATATATATCGCAGGATTTAAAAAAAACTGCAATGTCAATTTATTCCAGTATAGTTCAGCCCTAAGCTATAACTGCATTTCACTATCAGTGTTAGTGTTTTTCTATGAGATAGCGCTGACTGATAGAATCACTATATAATGAAGTTTTCAATTGTTACTGGGGTCTCTTGGCGCTAAAAATGGTACAATATATAAATTAATCAGTATCACAAAAGAGTTACATAATGTTCAATTGACTGCAACTCATTTAAAAATAGAAAATATATACACCAACAACTTGAACATGTATTAATTGCTTCATTTTAAAATTGTTGCATTCTGAATTTCTAACTTTATGAATAAAGGTATGTATACTTAAATGTATATTCACTAAAGCAAATGCAAAAAAAATTTCTGTATTATATAGTATAAGTGGTACCATTTGGATGTACCTCTTTCTATTATCTGTTCAATCTTCATATTTGTATTGTTTTGAGACACATGGAAAAACAGAGTGCCTAAATGTCAACAAATATTTCCATAAAGACTGTACATTTTATGACTGTGTTTTATCTATGCTACAGTATGGTGCTATATGAAAAAAGTAAAGGTAAATAAAATCAATATACTATGGGTGGAAATGAGATGTGCAAAGAGACTCAGGTTTGACTTGATTGTAAGGTGTTTTTATTTATTTTTTTAGTCAATGAAAATGTTGATGTTATTGTTAAATACATTGAATCTTTAGGCCTAATAAGCCGGTGGTGCTGCTTGGGTCAAAAGCAATCACACACATGCTTCAAATGTCAAATACATGGCATCTCTGGAATGTAAGACTACGTTTGTTAAATGATCATTTTGCAGATATTCCTCCCTGCACTGTTGTTATCTCTTTTTTTGTGAAAGGACACATTGCACTGTATTTCCTCTTCATCAAAACTCCTCCTTATAAGTTTACATTAGTGTAAACACAGGAATTTAATGCCATGGGTTTACAAATACACAGCCATCACAGAAAGATATATAAAAGAGCCCGATTACATTTTATTCCAAAGATGCGGCAGTTTGTAACAAGTTCTCAACTAAAATGGATTTGTGACACTTACTAGACCCATCAGTGATGCCTGGTAAGTGAAGAATCAGTATTATAAAAGCCAAGTGGCCTCAGCGTTACCTTTTGTGCTTTTGAATACTTCTGTATTTTAGGTCAAGGATCAGATAGGCTAAAACATCTTATTGATACATCCAATACTTTTTGAGTTATTAGTTATTTTTAAAATGACAATGGGCTTACAGGTGGCCCAAGGATGAATTCATTCACAGCTGCAAACAAGGGGAAGGCTGGATGTGAATCTACAAAAACATTAGAACACGATAGGAGAACTGGGTCTGGCTGTGATCACACACTAAAAAGGTTGGTCTGGCTCTTACTGTGGCCTGGTTACACTCTGCTGGTCCCAGATCTGGCCCGTTAACATCCCCCTCCAGAACCCACCACCACCACCACCGTAACATGGTGGCAAACTGCTCTGTGCAGAGTCCGATCAGACACTGGAGTTCAGTGGATCCACACACAGGACAGCAATTATTAAACCGTTATGTTCAGTCCTGTGTCTGAGTCTCTGGTAAACATCCATGTCAATACAAAACAAAATGAGGGCCATTATATTTTGTTGTCATCTGTGTGTTACACCAGTAAACTTAGTCGTCATCAAGTAATGTGAACGTGATGTAGTCATACGGTAATGAGTTAGAGCTCTTTCAAAGACATATATAAGGTAATTATGAATGAATTATTTCCTGTTAATATTGATTTCAATACAAAACAAAATGAGGACCATTATATTTTTTACTCATCTGTGTGTTACACGAGTAAACTTAGTTCAGCTACTGCTTCTAGAACCCATGGATTCCCACAGGTCAATGTGCTAGTATACAGTATTTGAGCTAAAATGTACTAATTACCACACTACCTCTAAAGAAAATACAGAATAGTGTTGGAGGGGTGAAGCTGTTCAGTGCGCCAATACTCTCAAATCTTCTGCTGAACTCTGAAGTTGGATAGACCACATCAGGACTATTTACTGGTAGAATCCATCTTAAAGGTCAAAGTGGCTTGAAATACATTCCAAACCTCAACTTCTCTTTCCCTTCATTTATTCAGCAGTGACTAATAACAGCAAAACACAGCTCCGAACTCAGCCGTCCTGTTTTATTTTCACTGACAGTATTGTAGAAATGATTATGGGTCCAGCTTCCTGTGAAGGCAGCGGAAGTAGGAGTAAACCGGTCAGTTCCCTCTGGTCAGTCAGAGGACAAACTGCTATTGTTAACAGCAGCTTCTTCCAAAGTAATTAATCTGCATTTTTGTAAAAATTCCTGTGGGGCTTTGTTTTAACAGATATTTAACTTAAACAGCGGTTTCTCAAAGGTTTTGCTATGTTACCTGTTGCACTATTTGCAGCTCTAATAATTTCTCCATCACTGGAAGAGCATTAAAATGTTGAGATGTGGTTATGAAAGGCAAACAAGAACAAGACTATGGTGGAAATAAAATACTAACATAACAAGCTCATTAGTATTCTAAGTATTTCTATAACATGATGGTATTGTGCCTCATTCACCAATGTTCTTTGCACACAAAATAAGTGCAAACACAAAATAACCACCTTGCGTATGTGTGTAAATAAGAATCATTCTATATTGATAGGTGTATGTCACAATTTGTGCTTAGCATACAACCATGCCCCCATTTCTCCATATAGAAGTTGCTTACTTCGAGTTGATTTGTGAATTAAGGAAGCAGTTACGCGATGAGAGAAGTAGCAAATTTCACAGTTTGTTAGAAGTGATGGTGCCAAAAGGCAAAAAATAAAAGAACTTTACTACTGCAGAAATTGAAACAGTTGTGTCCAAGGTGGAAGCCAGGAGAGGAATACTTTTCAAAAGTGTCTCCTCAGGAGTGATGATGGTTAAAAAAAAAAAAAAAAAAAAAAAAAAAAAAAAGATGCTTGGACCACAATAACCAAGGCTGTCAACATAGTATCCCTGAAGAAGTGCACTGTGGCCCAGGTGAAAACAAAGTAGTTTGATATAAAAGGCAATGCCAAAAAATACATTACAGACCAGAAGAAAAAGAAGGAGACTGGTGGAAAACCAAGCCCATCTGATCAAACGCCACAGGATGAGAGAATAGCAGCAATAATTAGACAAACATCCATTCATGAAATATGTCCACGAAATGTTCTGTAAACTAGGATTGTTGTTATTGTTGAATATTTTAATTGTCACAATAATAAAAAGGGGAAAATGTGTCAATTTCATGGTTAATACATTTGGCCAGTATATCAGTAAATTAAAGATTTTAAAACATAAATCAATTAAATCAAATCTCAATCAAATTAAATCTCTTTTTAATGAATGTGGTTTCATATGCTCCGCGTATACTTAATAGGTATGTGTTTGCATTTTCTAAGTCGGTTCATTCTTACTCATTTGTACATACACATGATCTGAGGTACTTCGAAATTTGATTGCAGAGTAAGAACAAATTCAGGTACAAAAATATTGATGAATCCCAGATTTGTGCGTCAAAGGATGGTACGTAGAGTTTCAGCACACATTTGCGATCTGTGTGTACACACTGTTTGTTAATGAGGCCCATTGTTTGTTTACCTTTGTTGAGTCATGCTTTAACAATCACAGTGAACCTGGATGTATTGGCATGTGGGACTGGACTATGACGGCACTTTACCACCTGGCTGTAGTGCCATAGGTTACTTCTGAACATGTGATGGTGTGTGGTTAAGCAACAGTAACACAAACACAGACCAAAGCATCGTTCCATTTCTTTCTCCCTGATTTAAACAGCTCTCCTGTCTGTCCACTTTCACCATATTCAACTTCACCCAGAAGCAAAACAGCCTAATAAACACCACTCAGTCTGATTTACCATTCATTATTGTTATATTATCATATATTTTAATCCGAGCAGGCTCAACCCTTCCTCTGTGCACAGGTTAAAATCATTAGAAATTAATAATCATTAATTACAAGTGATAATGAATAATTAACCATACAATAATGGCTTGATCACCGCACTGCCTATTTAACAGTAGAGACGCTGCATTTCCTCATCGCAATGAATGCAAAATAACATACTGAACACTGATCAGACTCACAGATTTTTAGATATTTCACTTCACTGTCACTAATGTGCTTAAATATGGTGGTTTACATTGTCTAAGGCCTCTTCATCTGTTGTATATCCCATCTTTCAATAGTCGAAGGCAGCGTTATGGTCGCAGTATCACATTTGCTGTGTAACAGGTGTTGCTCCCATATGTTTTATTTCTCTTTCAGACAGAGAACGGGTATGATTAGCATAGCATTACCATGGAAAATGATGTTTTCTGGTGCTGTGTTGGAACTTGCACCCATAATTCCAGCATAGTATTAGGGAGTGAAGGGATCAAGTCAATACAGCATAGAGTTGCAGGAATTAGTCAGTCTAAAAATGTGGACAACTGCATTTCTTTCTGATCATATTATCTGATACAATTTGATAGATGTGATTATGAATAATGAGAAAACAATCCATAAAGTGTTCATTAGTTTTTGTAAATTTGCAATTTCAATCAATATAGGAACTTGAAAAATAAAACATACATCTATATACTTTTGTATGAAGGTCAGTTACAGGTTGTGTGTCATGTTTCACTCCAGCTGAACAAAAACACGAGTGCCTGGTCATCTGTGCCACAGTCTGGAATTAAATAAGCTTTTTTTCTTTATCAACAATCGATTTGGAATCAGATATACATCTAAAAACCAAAGAACCAGATCTAATCCAAAAAGAACAGTCCCAAAGTGTCCCACCCAACAGGTACTGAATGACCCCATCACTTCACTATCTACAGTGATGTACTCCATTTTCCAACAAAGGGGGATGTACTTTTCTTTCCACATGAAAGTATCAATAACAGCATTAGAAGAACTGGATACAAGCACTCTGTACATTACTGAACTCCAGACTTCACATCATCCATTAGGAAAACTGATGAGTGATGTCAACCTGTCTCTCCTTACTGAAAATACCCCAAAAATGTGAAAAATGTACGCATCTGTCAACTTATTTATTTCTGCAAGCAATGAATGATGGTAAATCAGCAACCTGTTGAACAGTAATCAGTCATTTAGCTCCACTAAAATAATTCAATTGTAGTGACCACTACCGAAAGTATGGGTCAGTGCACATTTATGTGTGCACTGTTAAATAAAAATCAGTAACACAGAGCAGACCACTGAGTAACAACAGATTATCCACAGCTCATTTATTCTTCATATTCCAAAAATATTCAGTCTAATAAACAATAACAGAGATGGAGATTAAATTATACTGTGCAAGGCTCGATGGTAGGGGTATTAAACATATGGCCCAACCCACCAAAGGTTATACTATGGTCCTTGGGATGAATTCACAAAGTTCAAAATTACACACAAGATGTTAGCATTCAAAGATGACAAACTCTTTTTAGTTCCAAACTCCAAAATATCAACATTATGCCTGTTACTAAATGTTTTGCACCTTTGTAGAGTCACTTTGATCTATAATGCACATATATTATGATAAGTTGAGACATAATATTGTCCAAATTGGACTTACTTAAATCAGCGTATGGCATTCGTCTCCAATTTTTCATCAAATCTAAAACAGTGAGTGATGACCTAAATATTAGGAATCTGTTAGTCCTTCTGTGATTATACACCTTAAGATGAACAACTTTGAAGTTGACTCCAACACAAGCAGTCTGTTTACATACCAAACTGAAATTGAAACTAAACCGTCATTCAGACCTTTTCAGAATTCCATGCAGCTGCATCAGCAAGAAGCAACCAAGCTGTTTCCGTGTTTGTTGCTGCTGCGGCTGGGTGGAATTTTGAAAAGGCCACGTGATGGTTCAGTTTTGGTTTGGTATGTAAACAAACTGACCACTTGTGATGGAGAATTTGTTCACCATGAGGCAAGTGATTCAGGTGCGTAATCACTGAAAAACGGATTTGTGATACTTGACTTATCACTCAGGTTTTACAAATTTGATGCAAATTGGTGACGGATGTCATGCGCTGTTTTAAGTTTTCAGATTTGATTTTTTTGTGAAAAAATTATTTGTAAGTGTAAACGTTCAACATAATTATTATTTTTATTTTTTTTAAAATTTGGAGTTGTCATTATTTATAGACTATTATGCTATTATTTTACTGGTCCGCCTCACTTGCAATCATATTAGCCTGTGTGTGTGTGTGTGTGTGTGTGTGGCTCCTAAGCTAAAATGAGTTTGACACCACTCTTCTGTGGCCTCAACACCAGAATCAGAATCACCTTTATTGACCAAATTCATGCACATAAACAAGGACTGTGACTGTGACTAACCATAGCTCTTACATTTAAAACATATAGAAAAAAGTTGGGGTTTTTTCTTTTTCTTTTTTAATTTATAAAACTGTACAAATAACCAAACATAAGTGCAAGAATATAACCCAACAGTGTGGATAACAGTGATAATATACCCCTTAATACTTATGAGTGATCACCCCAGTTTCTACATCACATTAAAGTCTGTACTTAACTTTAACAAAACTCCAACATCAGTGGCTATAACGTGAACATGAGTGGATATATCTGCTCGTCTGTCCTTGGGACCCATCAGACACCCAGATCTCCCACCCCTCACCTTTGAATGAAACACATGACACCATATCCTCAGAGCAGAGGCTGATGACAGTAGGAGACTGACCCACACAACCTCATCCAGACCCACTGTGGCCCTGCTCCCTCAGTGATGTTGCGCACGAGGACAGCGTGACCTTCTTATCACCCATGTGGGCAACTTTTACGCCCAACACTGTCGGGAGTGCTTCTCTTATAGACCCCCCTCCACCACACACACACACACACGCACACACACGCACACACACACACCCCCACACACACACACACACACACACACACACACACACACACGAACACTCA